>RJWM01020625.1:0-36737 GCA_004363535.1 Dasyprocta punctata | reverse complement strand
CAATAAAAACAGAATATAAAATAAAGGAAAAAAAAAGAGAAAAGTAATAACGATCAGAGTTAAGCAAAACGGTGAGGACCACATTAGTCCTCGAAGACAACACAGAAGGGAGTCCCCCATATTTGCAACATTGCCCACTGTGGTCATGCAAAGAGACATTGAGGGTGCTGATCAGAGGCCTGCAAAATCTACAAAACAACACTAGTGTTTAGTTGCTTTATGTACCTTAGTTGCCATCAATTTAGCCAGACCTCAGAGCCAGCAGCTTGCTTACGGGGGGTGGGGGGGTAGGGAGTGGGGGTGGGGGGGTGGGATACAGATGCTGTCCTTGATTCTGAGCCCGCGCGCCGGCACCGCACGGGACCGGCGAGTTGGGGCCGGTTTCAGGCCATTTGGTTCTCCTCCGGGGTCCATCACCTGGATAATTAAACATGACCTCCCCATCTCATAGTCAGTTGATACGCAACCCTGATTCCATCCGTTACCTTAATTTCTTTTTCCCGTATCATGTAATTTATTCTCAGATTCCAGGAAGTAAAAGGTAGAAATATTCAGAAGATCATTATTTTTACCTTTTATTTCACTTAACACATATTTCTTGAATGACAGACAGACTATCAAAGAAACAAATTTTTTTTTTTTTTCAGCACCGGGGATTGAACTCACAACCTCGCGCCTGTCAGACAGGTGCTTAAGTCACTGAGCCAAACTCCCAGCCCTGGTTTTTTAAGGCAGGGTCGCACTGTGTAGCTCAGGCCGGCCTTGCACTTGCGTTGTAGCCCAAGCCGGCCTTGAACTCACAACGCTCCTCCTACCTCAGCCTCCTGAGTGCTGGGATTAAAGGCAGAAACAAATTTTGAAAGGCAAGAGGTGGGAAAAATATCAATATCAAATATCTTTGATGAAGCATTTTAGCAGCCTGTGGACTTTGGAAATCAGAGTTTAGGAGATTACATTCTGAGTTGGGCTGAGGAAATAAAGGCAGGGAGTTTAAATTGTGTTTTGAAGTAAGCATAAAGAGAGTTCCAGAACAGAGGCAAAAAGATAGTAGAATCCCTAGAAGATTCTACTTTCTTAAGATATAAGATGCAATTATATTTATAGGGTAAGGTAAAGGAGTGTATAGATAAATAGATACGCATTGGCATAAAAATATTCAAGAGAGATGGAATAACTAGTAGATCGGTATTTCTTTTCAAAAGAATTAGATTTCATTGTCCTACTATTCAGTGGACCATCTTTTAGCTATTAAATAATCAAATATATAGTTTGTATAATAATGAAGCCAATAAAAATATGAAGACAGTAGCATGGACTAAAATAAACAAGATCTGAAAGAAGGAGAAGAAGAAGGAAAAGGTTAAGAAGGAGGAGAGAGAAAAGGAGAAGAGGCGGCAGCAGCAGCAGCAGCAGCAGCAGCAGCAGCAGAAAGATGGATTAGAATCAACATCACAGGAGGACAACTGAGCCTTAGGAAATGAGGGAGCAGGAGAATGCTTTCTTTGAGATAGAACAAAGGATGGTATTGAGGCCAGGGACAGAAAAGATAGAAAAGAGTTCAGAGAATTTTAGTTAGATGATCTTAATTTTATCTTTAAGTAGTAAACCTTGGTGCCTAAAGACAGTTGAGAGTGTAGAGGACATGGAAAGAACAGAGCAGGTTTGGGCTCGGTCCTGGAGGATAAGAGAAAAGATCCTTCATCTATACGTACTCGAAATCCATCACCTGGAGCATGGGTGACAGGGTGGAAATGAGACAGCATGTCTTTAAAGTGATCTTGCCAAACTTGAAATGTTGCCAGTAATACTTGGCCACCTACGAGGTACTCAGAGAAAACAGACAGCTGGGTTTGATAAGGCGGGAAAGATTGCACTACACAGCAGACAATGAGAGCAAGGGCATTACAGCCTGCGTCTCAGGCTATAATGTATCAATGGCTGATCATGAATCAAGGCGCGGTGGAGAGGAATGCATTCCAGGGTGGAGTAAAAGACTGGAAGAACAGAACAAGGGAGGATGGGGCCTTGGGATAATAATGTCGAAAGCCAGCTCAAGTCGCTGAGTGAGCAAGATGTGAGAGTGATAAGGAGGTTGGAGACAGAAAGTGTGGTAGTGGTGTTGATGGGGACTAAACAGAATGGAGATGACGGAAGTATCAGTGCCTAAAGAACTATAGTATAAGAGTGCAGGATGCTTACTGAATGGATGTTGAAGGAGGATGGGACTACAGAGGAAATGTTACAATTATGACAGAGGAGGAAAACCCTGTGAAAAAGATAACATTGTTCAGCATAGATGGCACAGACTTAAAAAAAAGAGATTTCTGAAAGATGATAATCTAACAATAGTCTGGAAGACATTGTAAGAAACTAAGAAATTGTTACCTCCTTTTTCATCACAAAGAGTTTTAGAGTAACAGGCATAATACAATGCACATTTAAGCAACCATAATGTAATAGACATTGAAATTAGTGAGACAGCCTACAGTGGGAAGCATAGGAATTTTACAGTCTAGTAAGAAATACACAATATGTAGGAAAAGTATATAATCACAGTCAGATCTATAAAAATGTAAACAATGCTCAGAATATTCTTGCTTGGCTATATTGTACTCTAATATCTTGAGTGGAGAGTACTGACTCATTGCCTGAATCATCCTTGTAAAGCATATACTAGATCAGATTCTCCCTTTCTTCACATTTTTTTCTGTTACACTTGAAACAAATTCTAGATTCTTTAGCAAGGTCTAAAGCACACCACACGATCTGCTTCACACACTTCTCCAAACTTCTCTTCTCGTGCTTTTTCACTCCAGCAATCCTGGCTGTCTTTCTGTCCATCAAAGACTCAGTCTTTTTCTCACTGCAGGCCCTGGATACCTGCTCTCCCATCACTTCCTGTGCTCCCCTCTGGCTTCTTTTGGTCTCCTCTCTTCTTTTAGAGAAGTCATCCTTGATTTCCCTCAGTTTATTGTCTTTGATTCCTCTGTCTTAATCTCCAGATCTCATTCACCAGTCCCATCTGCCATTTCAGCCTCTTACAATATCATCTCAACTCCACGTTTCCTTTGCTATCTTGCAAAAATCACTTCTATCACTACCTCTTGTCTGTAACAATTACTCACATTCTTATTTTAGAAGGTTTGTGGAAGGTCACCTGTTCCATTCCTAGGAATCCTAAACAGCAGAAGTGTAAAACTGAGATATCTGATTCTGGAGGAAATTTCCTAACCATGGCTACCAGCTTGGGCTTAGATGGACCTGTGCTGATCACTCACCTCCCCAGCGGAGTAGGAACACAGATTGCAGCATATGCACACTTATTAATGTAACTAAATGTGTTAGGTCTTAGCATATCTTAAACATAGACTTGTCCAATAGAGAGGATGATCTAGGACTTTTCCATCAAGTATTGTGAATATTCAAAATACAGCTTCATAATTTCCCAGTTTTGTGGACTTTGACTAGTGGTTCATACTCCTGATGTGTCAGTGCTCTAATAATGCCTACAGTGAAGTGATGGAAGGTACTGTAAATGCTAAGAAGTATGCCTGGTCCTTTCTGGACGTGCAATTAATACCAATGTTTTCATTTAGTTTTTCTCAGATTTTCCCTACAAGGCAGGGATGTAAATTTCAGAATGTGATTTCAGGAGTTTTGAACCATAGCCATCACTTACAAAAAGTGGGGAAATTGTTTGGACATTTTCAAATACTGAAAAGCATTATACACGTTGTTTTTTTTTTCTAGACTTACATTATGTTTCTTTTCTAATTAGTATATGTTTGCAACATAAAATGAATACATTAATCTTGGGGAGTTGATACATCCATATCACATTGTAATCATTTTTATTCCCATTTCTTTCCCCTCCCTTCAGCTTCCCTCATTCTCAGGTCGCCTCATCTCCACAAAGTCTATTTCCCTGTTTCATGTCATCTGTCTTTCATTTTGTTTTTTAAATTTATGCTTCGGGTTTCTCATACAAGAGAAACCATGTGACATGCAGTGTTCTGTGTCTGATTTATTTCACTTAGTATTATGGTCTCAAGAAGCATCTGTTTTCCTACAAATGACTCAAATTTATCCTATGTTATGTTATCCTTTGTTATCTTATTTAGCCCTTCATATGTTGATGGATATATAGGTTGCTTCCAAGATTTAGTTGTTTCAGTGTAATATGATGTCTCTAATTCTTTTGGAAAGATACCTGGAAGAGGTACAGCTAGTTCAAAATGCAATATCTGTGTTCAGTGGTTTTTTTTTTTTTTTTTTTTTGGTACTGGGGTCCAAACTCATAACCTCATGTTTGCCAGGCAGGCACTTATGCCACTGAGTCAAATCCCCAGCCCAGTATGTTTAGTTCTTTGAGGAAACTCCACACTGATTTCCATAGTGGTTGCACCAGTTTCTTTCTACATTTATAAGAATCATACCATTCTAGAGTTAGAAGAACTCCTAGAGGTGATTGTGTAATATGTAACAATACCAATGTGCTGGAGTCAGGGGATAAGAACACAAGTCTTATGTGGACTCGTCACACGTCTTCTGGCATCTGCATTGCCCACCTCACTGCGTGATTAAGGTTTTGGCGAGATGAACCAAGGGTCGCCTTGGGCATACCTGAGTGTCAATAAGTGATTATTGTTTTGACCAACCACTGATTTTGTTTTGTTTAATGTTTACTGACTTGCAGTTTCTTCTTTTCTATAATGATGAGAGGTTGTCAATGTAAGAGGAAAGGAGAATTCTGGAGGAGCCCAGGGGTTTGAGGGAGAAAGAGTAGCTATGCAATCTGTGTGATATAAACATCTCCTTTGGTCTCAAGATATTTCAATGAATTTACATAACTTTGTACTGATTTTGGAAATTGATTTATGTACTTTCAGATGTCGTGATGTGGAGTTAGCCTGCAGGATAATTTCTCGTGAAGTTAGGGTTCCCATGAAATTCAGTAATAGTAGTAATTGGAATGGCAAATACTGTTTATAAAAAGAAACTTAAAATGTGGGCAGCTTGTTTCACTTAACATGAAAGAAAAATGAGTAGTATATTCTTGGAGATGGGGAAAGGAGATGAGAAGGAGGAAGAAGAAAAGGAAGAGGAGTAACAGGATTGAAAATGATCAAAATATATTACATGCATATACAAATCCTGAAACAAAGCCCACTATTCTATATTACCAACATGCACTACTGAAAATGTGTGTGACAATTTGTTGTATGTTGTTATTTTTGCTTCAAAACTTTAACTTTACAGAAAAATCTGAAGCTCAGAATGTTTGTATGGTTTGGACGGTGGTGTTTACTCTACTTCATGGAGGTCTTATGAAGCCTAAATAAAATGTGAGTACTTGGCTTAGGCTCAGGCATCTAGCAAGCATTCAGTATGTGTTGCCAATTATTATTATTGTCTTTGTTTTACTTTTGCTATTGCCATTGTTGCTGGTGGCTGAGGATCTACATGGTTGAAGATTATTTATCAAGCCATCTTTCTGCTACTTTCCTTTTCCAACTGCCATATAATTTTTATTTTCAAAGCTGTTGTTGATTGTTGATCTTGTTGTATCACAAATTCAAACAAATGCAAATTTGATTCACGAAAATGAGTCTGACCAAGATTATTAAATTTTTAAAAAGTTAAAAAATATTTTGATTTAAAGTTATCTCAACAAGAGTCAGAAGAGTCAATTACAATTTATGAATGAGATAGTTCATAATTCACATAGTTCATCAAATTCTGTTACTTTTAATGCCTTAAATAATTCACTTTAAATTAAGCATTTAGTTAGGATTTGACCAAGTAGTATTTGTTCATGTTCATTCATTCTTCTTCAGAAAATCTTTACTGATTACCTTTTATATGACAGACAGTTCTAGTCAACATTCAGTAGAATTATATTGTAAAGGAATGGAAAAAAAGTGTTATTTACAAAGCATAAATGTTTTGCAAACAATGATAAAGTACCCTATTAACAAGGGGCAAATGAGAGATACTAGGTTAGAATTGTCTGCAGTTTATCTTTGTGGAAGAGGGAGCTCTACAGAGATACTTTGCAGGTGGTAATTACTATGAAATAGGAAGAAAAATATTTCCAGCACAGGAATTTTGCAAAGCACGATGTTCAAATACACAAGACTGCTAGCTTTTATTATTTTCTGCACTTCAAGGATCTTTTATTGCAAATGTCTCAAAATATATTATCTAATTTTGTACATTTCTCTTCTTCTAATCCCACTTAAACTTTTACATATCTATGATGAAACTGCACAGAATTTATAGAGAAGTTTCCTGTCTTCAGTTTTAGCTGCTTATAACATTATTGATCATACAGTGTCTAAAAAAATTACTTCCTCGGATAGTTTCTTTAGAATTGGGACCTGACTGTTCTGTTGTCATTTCATGTACCCATGTGAGTCATTCAAGTCATAACTGCTGATTCATTGGCTACTCTTTTGGTTGAGCATCTCCAGAACAAAGCCAGTGGAATATCTATCTATCTATCTATCTATCTATCTATCTATCTATCTATCATCTATCTACCTATCTGTCTACAGCTATGCAAATAATTGGACTTAAATATATATGTAAATAACATATAGATAATATATTCAAATCACACATGGAGAGACAGAGACACAGAGATAGAGAGAGAGGAGAGAGAAAGAGAGAGAGAGGGATTGAGAGAGAGCTGATCTGTCTTCATGCTGGAAACCCAGCAATGCTATGGTGTAACTCAAAGCATGAAAGCTGGAGAACCAGTGGTATGGAGTCTAGATGAAGTGAAAAGACCTGAGAACTAGAAATTCCGAGAGAAAAAGATTAATTTTCCAGTTATAGGGAGCCATTGAAGTTGAAAATTGACCACACATGCGGGAGCTGCCCAGCCAGGTGCAAGAACAGAGACCACCTGGGGCGAGCAGCAGAAACAAGTAATTCCACGCCCCAAAACATCAAGCCCTTAGATTGCCACACATGCAGATTTCTAGGCAACAGGGTGTCATGTGACCTTAAATTGCTAAATGTATAAATAAATGCTTCTACAGTGAGAGGGCAGTCCCTTTCCTCCCACCACGAGAGAGGGCACCTCCTGATCCCAGCTTTCTGTGTCTCATCTTTACTTCTTCACCTTCTTGCTGCCCTTCATGGTCCTCACCCAGGGAAGTCTGAGAGCTATGCTGGTTGCAGCAGCCAGCTTGAATAGGGTGGTGTTGTTCGTGGGGAGAGAATATTCTCCCTTCTTTAGGTTCTCAACAGATAAAATAATGTCCACCCACACTGGGGAGAGCCATTCTCTTTCCTCAGGCTACCTCTTCAAATGCTCATCTACTCTGGAAACACCCTCACAGCCACATGGAGAAATCATATTTAGCCAGATATCTGAGCAGGCTTTGGGTCAGTAAAGTTGACATGTAAAATTATCACAATTACTCAAACTGAAAATGCACAGCATAATGCGGTCATATAAAATAACAGTGGCATTTCATTGTCATGAATATAAACATGCCAGAGTTCACAAGCTTCCTTACATCTTTTTATTTAACACGATCGCAGTGCACGAATATCACTGTTTCATTCTATAGATGAAGAATTTGAAATTCAGAAATTTCAGTGACATATCCTGAATAACATGGATAGGGAATGATGGAGCCAAGACTCAAAACCCAACTTTATCTCATAAATTACCACATCAGTCAACCAAACAATTTTTCTCAAATACACTTTTATTGAAATATAAATTAGATTAAGACACATATTAAGTGGGCACCTTGATAAATTTTTTCAATATGGAAAACTTGTGTAAACACCATCTCTACAAAGACTTGGAATGAGAGGGTTCTCTTTTCATTCAATATGCCTCTCCCCTCCAGGATGACCAGATTTGTCTGACTCCTCCTATTATGGTTTAGCATTCTGTCCCATTCTCAAACTCCCTACTAATAGGATCATACAGCACATTGTGTATGTGTGTGTGTGTGTGTGCGCCCACGCGCGTGTGCGTGTGCGCTCATGTGCCTTCTTTTGTGCGATATAGTGTTTTTGAGACTTATCAGACTAGTCATGTGTAACAATAGCTCTTTTCACTATCAAACATTTCACATTTTCTGATCATTCCATGATCTATTTATCCATTCAACTTTTGATGAGCAACCAGGTTCTTTCCAGGTTAGTCCTATCATGCATTGAGCAGTAAAAGACATTCACGTTCATGGCTTATAGTGGGCAAATACAGGTTTCTCTGGACATTTGAGTAAGAGTAGAATTTTTGAGTCATAGTATTTTTAAGCTTTCAAGCATATTTTAGCTTTCATAGACTATTCCCAGTAGTTTTCCAAGGAGGGTGCACTAATTCATATTCCTACCAGCACTGCATGGGAGTTTTATTTATTTCACATATTTGCAAAAACTTGACCTCATCAGCATTTTAGCTATTCTGCTGGGCATGTAGGGTTCAGTTAGTAAAATACCTCCTGAAATGACATCCCTATTTCCACTCTTTTTAGGCTCGGGGAAGTTTCTATCAGATGGGGGCCTATTTGGGAAGGAGGAGCTTGGTGGTCATGGTCAGAGAATGATCCTTTTTGTCTGGCTTGGTTGAGACCTCTGATTTGAGATGGATTCTCACTGTTGTTATGTTTCAGTATTTACTGCGTAATTCATGGGCCAGAATGCTCTATTTTCTCACTTATAAAATGAAAATCTTGGAGTAGCTTTTTGAGCTATATTTAGCTCCAACAGTCTTTGTTTTTTCCCCAAGTTCTTTAGGTATATACCCCTTATAAATTATGGATTTCAAAATAAGTGTCTTTTGATTTCCTCATATTTCTTCAGCTGTATTGCCTAATTCACAAATCTACTAAAATATTTCTTATTTTGATATATCCCTTTTTTTTGTTTATATAAGTTGATATCTTTCCTAAAGCCTTTTTTCCTATATTTTCGGTCCAAGTATCTCACCTTTTCTTGACTATGTCAGGCAATTCCTCCATATTATTGCTTAACTATTTTCCCAATGGTCACTACTGACAATTTGGTAACTCTAAGGCTGGCTTATATATTGCTCCTGGATGGCATCTGTGCGACATTGCCATCATTCTTTCCTAAATTCCCTCTCCTTTAACAAGATTCTTTCCTTGCCTCCCCTACTTTCCTCCCCTTTGTTCCTTCCTGCTTTTCCTCCCTCCTTCCTTGACTTCCTCACTCTTCTTTTTTTCCTTTTTTTGTACTAGAGTGTCTTCAACTAATTCTCATTCCATCTTTTTCCAAACTCTCTTTTACATAGCAGGGTAGAAACAGTGAAATTTAATCTTATAGAATCCATCTTTCAGCAGAGTTCTGTCTATATTATGCCAAAGAAAAGTGCTGCACAATATTTGGAAGGTAAAAGAAAGAAGTCAGTTGTCTGTAGTGGCAGCTACAGGCAGACACATGAGAAAGTAGGCCTGAGATTTACAGCACCTTGAGGGACAGCTCCTGCAAGTCACCGATTTCAGTGCTGCAGGCAGGGGAGATTAGCAGCAGGGGCTTCATTTGATTCTCTTCTCTCCAAATTTCCTGAAGGCCAGTCATGGTTGCTTTTTTGCCGTGGTATCCTAGCTATTCAAATAGTTGTGTAAATCTCAACTTGAAATAACATTTTCTAAGTGCATCAGGTTAGGTTAACTTGAAATAAATCTCCATAGTGCAATAGAATAAGTTCATCTTTTTTTTTTTTTTTTTTTTTTTAAATTATGGCTTGGGTGTGTATTGGGGGTGTTGAGGAACTCTGCCTCAAAGAACTTTTCAAGGACTAAAGTGAGTGGAGGCTCTGCCATCTTTGGTGTGGCTTTGGGAAGATGTGGATTTTGGCATCCAGCTGGGAAATGAGGAAAAAGTTCAAACAAAATGATCTCATGCATCCAGTCTAGACTGACATGCCCCATTTCCTCCCAAATTCCACCAGCCAACCACAAGGGGCAAGCTAATTGCAAGAGAGGCTCCTTTTACTTGGCTAACACATTAGATGATGGTGTTCCTCATAGTTCCAAAATCAGATCTCTTCATCCATTTATCCCAGAGGGTTCTCATCTACTCAATTATTTTGACTTCTCTCTCTGCATGTGGTTTCCCCTCCTCCTGGGATTTCTTTTCACCTTTTGTTCTTCTGATGAGTAACTTGCAAGGCATACATGATGCCCCTTTTGTGGATGGTTCCTGTGAACCCTTTGACACCCCAGCTCTTTTTATTGGGAGGATTACCGAGAATGAAACTCAGAATCTCATGCTTATCCCCAGCTCTTTGAACATAATTATGTAGTACATAAGTGATTTGGTATATATAATTACTTGTTTATGCATTTTCTTTCTGTGACAATGCAAGAATTTTGAGAGTTACAAAGAAAAGAATTTTGAATCCCCTATATTGACTCCTTAATATACAATAAGTGGTTATTAAATATTTTTGAAGTAAATAAATAACAAGAATATGGATAAATTTCCATAGCTGAGCAATAGTCCCAGGTATTGTCTCAAATATAATTCTTATTAACCTAAATGAAAATCTCCATGTTTTAGAAACGTCTGTGATTAGCATTTAATAGATATTTCTAAAATGAATGAATTAAAAATAATTAATGGTTTATATAAGGACTTTTGTTCATAAACTAAAATTACTCCTCCATATTTTTTTCAGCAATTTACAGTTGTGCAGTTGGCTTTCATTGCAATAGACCATTGACAAGCTACACATTCATTGCTGATCTTCCTGGCTCATAGATCTCCTGTCGTATTCATCTGCTCTCACTTGGATTTCATCTTTTTACCTCATGTTTTTTTCTTTCCAAATCTAGCCTCCCTCCTCTAATTTATTGCCATCGTTATTGAACTTCCAAGGTTGTGACAGCAAGAAGTGGGAAGTCCATGGAGGAACAGACATTTTCCTTCCATAAATTTCAGTTCTTGAGTCCTCTTCTCCACCCCAGGCTGTAATTTTTAATGTATTTTACTGGCAGTGGTTTGCTTAGGTAAAACATCACCAAGAAATATAATTGTGACACAAAGAATGTCTATAATTTGTCCAGGGGCTATTATCTGTTCTCTGAATTAGTACTAGATCAATACCTTAGTAAGTTGTCAGGGTCATTGTGTTGAGGTGATGTCTTTGTAAACAAACTAACATTTTTTCCAGTTTCACTGGGTAGTCTGATTGCTGATGGGAGAGGCAGCACAAAAAAAGATAAAGGCAAATTCTTTGGTTACAATAACTTATATACATACATATATATACATATATGTATATATAAACTTAAGGTGCTAATAATTTTGCATATGAAAAAATTGATAGAATTCATTTATATAATTATAAAATTCAATTAGTGTCAATACCACAGCAGATATTTTCCTGTTCATTTGCATTACTGTTTTTGTTTTACTTTATTTTAAAAAAACAAAACAGAAATAAGGATAGAAATGATAGAGAATTTAAAAAACAAAGTAGGTAGTTAACATTAATTAATATATTGCATAAAATAACAATATTAATTATTTATTTTAGAAGTAGTCGTTCAAGTTTAAAGATTTAGGCACAGAAAAAAGATGATCAAACAATCAAACAATGAAAGCATAAACTGTTCTTTTGGATGAACTTACAGAGATTAGTAGCATAGCTTCTATATTGCATATATATACATACATATATATGTGTACCTATATACATATAATCTTTTCATTTCTTCCTTTTCTCCTTTCCCCTATCCCAGTTGTTCTTTCCTTTTGAGCATTTTCTTTCCCTTTCATTATCACAATATCTATTGTACATTTTGGATCTTATTACTCTTTCAGTTTTTTTTTTATACTAGGGAGACAATAAGAAATTTAGAGCAGGATGAATTCTTAGAAATTATTCAATTTTTTCTCCTCCCCACTTCTTTGTTAGTTAATGAATACAGAAACACAGTTAATAGGGTAACACACATAGACAGAAGCTGACTTGGTATATGACCACATTCATTCTTTCATGAAGCATTTATTCAGCACTTACTGTCAAGCACTGTGATTAGTTGTGGAACAAGACTTGGTCCCTCCACCGATGAAGGGTAGAATCTAGAGGAAAACTAAACATATAAATGTATAATTATAGTAAAACTGTCATGGGAGGAGACATCTATAGAACACTATAGAAAAAAACAGGCAAGAAACTTGTTCTCATTCTGTGCTGTCTTGTGAAGGAAGGCTTACAGACCTATCTCTGTTGAAGAAAGCACTCCATTTGGCAGGCTATTTCTCCATTGATATTTTTGGGTGATATCGTTATGGTTTAGATTGAGACTGTTCCCCCAATGGCCTCATATGTTCAGGGGTAACATTTTTGGAAGGTGATTGGATCATGAGGCTACTATAGCTGGCTTGCTTCTAGGAGGTGAGGCCTGGTTGGAAGAGGTAGGTCACTGGCAGTGTGACCTTACAGGATGTATCTCCCACTCTGGATCCTCCTTTCACTTCTGACCACTCCTTTCATTGCTTTCTGACCTCCATGATGTTAGCAGCTTTTCTTAGATGCAGGCCCTTTCATCATGCCATTTCTGCTTTTAAGCCTACCTACCACGAACTGAAACTTCTGAGACCATAAGCCAAAATAGACTTCTGCTCCTTTAAATTATAGGGATTGGGTATTGTGTTCCAGTGATGAATAAAGTGACCATAGTGATACTTACTAAGAGTTTAATAATTTCTGGTAGTTCTATGGGTGCATCTTATGTCATAAAATGGTGCTTTGTGGTTAGGGTTGCAAATTCACATGATAGGCACTTTTATTGCTATAAAACTCAAGTGAGTACTAAAGGTCAGTTTCTACTTGTGGTAATGGCAACATTTATGGTGTGTGTGTGTGTGTGTGTGTGTGTGTGTGTGTGTGTGTAGAGTGGTTGGAAAGATGAGGGTTGAACAGATGATCTCGAGATATTTAGTCATAAAAAACATAAAAAAATCATTTTTCTGTGGTAAATTGTTACTTGGAGATGAGGTATAGATTGCACCTTTCAAAGTCATACAATTGAGAATTTATTAGGTATGAGCATAAGTTGATATTTCTTAAATAAAATTTCTTTCCAGTTTTGCATAATTCTTTCTAAATAAGTCTTTTTCACTATAGGATTTAGATAACACCTCAGGACTTGGAAATTCAGCACTGTCACCATTTGTGATCTAAATATAACTACTCTGAATCTCCTTCAGAGCTTGTACTCCTGTTGCATATCCTTTGAGCTCTTACCTCATCCTATTGTTCACACATTTTCCTTATTCTTCCAACTCAACCCTCCAAATGATCATCTGGGTGAGTCTTTCAACCCTCTGTGCCAACGAGCAGGCTCTGTGTCAGACATTTTTGGACATAGTCACTCTACAAGCCTGAAGCCATCCCCGTGGTGAGTGGCAGACACTCCAACCCTGTTCTTCTCACCCCTATCAAGTCAGTTTCAAATGTTGCTAGGATGTTAAAGAGGAAAAAATATGGTAACTTTTATTAAGATTATCAGATATTGTGGAAATACAATGGAAAAAAACATTGCAGTTGATCTCATAATAAATAGGCGGGCTTTCCTCACTGTGTCCTAATGGCTGGCCGCTGTTTTGAGGTGAAAAATTGTTTCCAAACTGAGAGATGTCTCAGGTGAATACATTTATAGTCAATCCTCATTATTTGTAGAATCTGTGTTTGTGAGTTCACCTACTTGTAGAAATTTATTTGTAAGCTTAAAATCGATACCTACAGTGCTTCTGTGGTCATCTGAGGACATGTGCAGAGCAGTAAACAGTTTGAGTCAACTGATGTGCATGTTTCCAGCTGAGGTCAAACAAGGTGATGCTCTGTCTTCTTACTTTAGCCAACAAAGTGACTGTCATCTTGTTTTAGGTCTCATACTGTAAACAATTCTCCTTTGTACCATCAATCTAGGATAAGTTGTTTCCATGTTTGTGATTATTTGTTAGTGATTTCAGTGTCCAAGGTGGCTCCCAAATGCATCCTTGAATGCTGCTTATTGTTCTTAAGTGCAAAAGACTACAGTGTGTCTGAAAGAGGAAATACATGTGTGAAATTGACATAATTGAGTGAGGAGTTATGGCGCTGTTGGTTGTGGGTTTAATGTTAATGAATTAACAATATATATTAAATAAGGTCCTCCAACAGAGACACATAAAGTAAGGTTGATAAAAATGTGACTAGACATTTACAGGAATCTAACCTGTATTTCCCCTAGGAGCAATGGTTCAGTATTCGCTAATTCAGTGTTTGTGGTAACTTTATAGAACATAGCTAGAATGGATAATGAGAATTGACTTTTTTATTAACACCTAAAAAGTGTAATTTATAAGTCTATTTACAGTCAAATTAAGCACATTTTGGAATGAGAATGTGAAATTTATACAGCTTCTTCTAATGAATAAAATAAATACAGTCACACACTGCTTAATGACCAAGTAAAACAGCTACAGTGTCACTAGGCAATATAATCTTATTGGGCCACTGTCATGTATGTGATCTGTCATGGACTAAGACACTGTTATGTAGCAAGTGACTGTACAATTATTTTAAAAAAATAAAATAATCATTTACAACTCAGTATTTACCTCCATTCAAACTTATTTTCTCTGTTTGCAAACAATTATAAATTCCCAGGTAAGGAAACAGAGGAAGGCTGCCTATTTATCAGTCCCTCATTTGTGGAGAACAAGGCTGCTCCACTCATGCTAGAGCTTTGTGAAACATTCATAATTCATAGATGTGGCCATCTGAAAGCATTTCCTAGAATTGTCACAAAATTCTGTCAGCTCCTGCCGTGATGAAAAAGTACAGTCTTGTGAATATGATTAAGCTGCATTGGAATCTAAGGAAGCCATCAATAGCTGCTCTGGCTCTCTTCACGCTCTTGGAATGTAGTCTGTGGAAGAAAGTCAGTTCTGACAGATGATTTCATGGCATTTTACTCAGTGTGGGATGTATTTTAGAAGCAGTGTATCAAAATCTTGACCTTTGCTTTATTTTTTTTCCTCATTGTTGATTTAGAAGATTAGAGGTATTGCAAAATCTTTTTTTCTGAGTGTCTTCTCATATATGCAGCACAAAAGGTTCAGAAAGAATTTGACATACATTACAGAAGCATAAATCAGCTAAGGGGAGGATATCCGCAAATTGCTCTTCTCTTTATAATTTCATCTCATTAGGGAAGAAAGGACAGGTGGGTGGACTAGCAGTCACAGATCAGGAATTGCATTTTCTTTCTAGAGAACTGAAGATCTTTCGTTATGAAACCTCCTTCTGAGAAAACGATGCAGGTTTTTATTATGCATAAAATTCTCCTCTGATGAATTTTCACAGCTTACTGAGAAGGTGTAAACCAAAATTAGAAACTGCTTAGCTTTTATATTTTACTGGTATCTTAGTTTTAATGTAAAAAAAGTAGAAGGATTCACAGTACAATTTTTATTTTCTTGATGAGCTGAGATGAGCATAGAGTCTGAAGTAGATCTATAATTTGTACTGATTTAGTTACTAATGTCCAGTATATTTGATAGGCTGAGGATGAAGGTATGTGGCCTAGGACCTGTGAGAATTAGGAGTAATTCCATCAAATTGTTGTCAGCAAAACTTTCTTTCTTCGTATGAATTTCTCAAATATTTTTCGTTTTACCACTGAAGTTTTCTGATATTATGGAGGGTAAACAATGCATTCTGAACATGCAATAATAATAATGACAATGACTATTTGCAGTCATTTCATATGTCATGTTATACTATTCCTGTAACAGCCCTGTGTATGTGTTAGTAAACAAGTAGTCAATGCTTTGAGCAATTGTTTCTAAATGATTTTTATTATAGCAACATACATATGGCATAAATGTGTCACTTTAACCATTTTAAGTGTACAGTGGCATTAATCACAAATAAAGTATATGCAACAACAACCACTATCTAGGTTTAGAACATTTTTCTTTCCAAGTGGAAATTCAAAACCCATTAAACAGTAATTCCCCATTCCCCTCCCCTCTAGTCCCTGGTAACTTCTATTCTACTTCAAGTCTCTATGAATTTTTATATGAGATATAAATTGACTCATGCAAAACTTATCCTTTTTTGACTGATTTTTCAGTTAGCATGATCTTTCTAAGTTTCATCATGTTTAGCATGTATTAGAATTTCATTTGTCTTTAAGGTTGAATGAACAATTGATCTTTCACGACCTACTAGTGTTCCTGGCATTATCTAAGACCTGATGTTCCTACTGGGCAATGTTCATGTTTGCTGCTTCCCAGCAGTCTGCATATTCTGGAAGCTCCATCACTTTACCATGACTCCTGGCTTCCAGACAGGACAAAATCATTTCCTTTTTCAAGCCCAAACTATAAATTTGAAATTCAAACTATTACTCTTTGGACAATGCTATAAATATGTAATAATTAATAATCTGTACTAATCACTACAAATTAGCGTACCCAAGAGTATTTGAAATATTGTAACAGTGAGGTCCTTAAACTGGTGCATCCAATGGGGATGTTTAATGGCTTGCCAAAGGAAATGCCATAGTGCTCTGCTGTAGTCAGGAGTTGCAAGGAGAACAATTACATATAGGACACAGAATTTGTAATATTATTTTATGATGGTCACCCAGAGTTAAATACAAGAAAGTGCAGAAAATCTGTTCACACACTAAAGACCTAGAAAATCCAGCCAAGGGCCTGGATCCCATGGCAATGTCCTACGTGTGTCCAGTTGAAAACCTAGAGCCTATGACAATGCCACCCATGAGTCCAACTGGAGATCTAGAGCCCACAACAATGACTCATGCAAGTCTGATTTATGAATCTGTGCTGGGAAGGCCCAAAGGTCAGTGGTGGAAGCTAGAAAGTCTATGCCAGTGGGATGAAGGGTCTGTGCTTGTAGGTTGAGGGTTCTACACTGGATGCAAGAAGTGACACTCAAAATAAGGACCAGGACTACCCTGAAAACTGCCACAGCCATCCTCAGCAACAATGAGGTCCCAAGTTCCTCCAATGATGAGAACAGTTGAATGTATGTTAGGAAACCAGTGTGACAAGATTTTCCTGGACATTAAGCAGCACACCTCTCCTCTGGACCCAGGAAACCATGCTCAGCATAAGGATTAGAGCTCCTCCAAAGTGAACCATGACCATTCTCAGTGACAAGTTTCTGAGCTCCTCCAGTGATAATGACTGAATTCATATTGGGGAAGCTAGCCATGACAAGCTCCTCCAGGAGAATCAATGGTTCCAAACAGTAACACTTAGGAGAACCCACAGTGTCCTACTTTTTCTCTCTGTGTCTCTTTTTATGCTGGCAACTTTCCTCAGGTGGGCCATCTACACTCAGCACCATGCCGATTTAATTCAGCTGGTGTTAAGCTGACCACCAGTTTTTAATCCATAACATGCTCCATACAGAGACCAGCCGCTTTTACACTCACCAGGTAGTTACTTGTCCTGCTAAATGGAAAAAAATCGGTTTCTCTTTCTTTTCATGAAAAGACACTGAAGTAAACCAAGAAGGTTTATTCCATGATTAACAAAATGGCCAACCAATATATTTCAGAGTACATCAGAAGGACAATCTTAAGAGTACCCAAATATTAAAGCTATGTAGTTGAACAAATTTATAAGCAAAAACTAAAAACTAAGGGTACAAGAGACAAAGTAATTAAGACCAAAAAAAAAAAAAAAGTGTATTGTGGCAGGACCAGAAGAGAATTCTCTTGACCTTAATGGCTAAGATTTCAAATAAGTTCCTAGTGTATAAGAATTAGAATTTGATCTCAGAGCAGTACTATAATATTCTCAGCAAGTGATACTAATCCAGGCTCTATTAATGATATAGTAAATGTATTTAATTCTGTAGGATTGGCTCAGTAATTCTCTATACTTATTTTATTGTATTCAGAAAGTCTGAAGTTATTCAGTTCCTCTAGGTGTGTGGCTCTTAAATTTTAACATGCTTCAGAATCACTCAGAGGCCTGTTAAAACCTAGATTCCCAGGTCCCATCCAGCCCCAGAATACGTGATTCAGTAGGTCTCACACATGCTTGGGATTTGTACTTCTAAGAAGTTCCCAGGTTATGTTAAACTAGCCTGTCTAGGGACTGTGTTTTAAGAACTGCTGGGTATATACAGGTATATTCAGATATCTCAATCAGATGAGATTCTGATTAACTATTTTAAAGTCTGTTCATTTTTTCTATCTTCATTGTTACAATGAACATCTGAACTACCATTAGGGTTCTTTTCTTCCTACTTTTTGTTTTTGTTTTCCTTCGTTGCCTTTATATAAATTGTAATTGCATACTTATATGTTAGTTACTTGCTGATTATCATAAGATTCTAACATGTATGAGAATGGGGCCATATCAGCAAGAATCCTAGAGATGTTATCTTGTTAGTGTTCAATTGGTTTAATCACTAAAGGCACAGAAGCAGGCAAGCTGTTTGGAAGAGTGATTTTTTTCTGTGGCTTCAACTAAAGTTAAAATCTATCATTTGGGGCCTTATTTCAATTCGTACTACTTGGTGTCTTTGCTGTGAGACCCTCCATTCTATCTTTGATCACTGAAACTTTTGATGGCATGTTTAATGACTAAATCACAGGACTTGGCATCATTGTTTCTCTTCTACCCTAGCAATATTTTAAAAAGTCTCCACAGAGGGCTGCCTGAGGAGCTGAAGAAATAAAGATGCTTTGATTAAATGACTTTAGCATTCTCCCCTTGTCCATGCTTTCAGCTACCATGATTCAAAAATATTAAGTGAAAAATTCCAAAAATAAATTATTTATAAGTTTTAAATTGCATGTTGTTCTGAGCAGCATAATGAAATTTCATGCTGTATCATATCATTCTGCCTAGGCTGTAAACTATTCCTTTGTCTAGTGAATCTCTGTATACACTCTTTAGTCACTTAATAGTGATCTCTATGATCAGATTGACTATCATGGAGCTGTAATGTTTGTGTTCAAGCAATCTTTATTTTACTTAATAATGGCTCCAAAGCACAAGAATGGTGTTATGGGTTCTATTGGATCATGGGAATGTGATACTCAGCAGTGGATTAGTCCACTGCTGAGTTTATAGCTAAATGTGCGATTGGTAGGTAATGCCTAGTTGGAGGAGGTGGGTCCCTGGGGAATGGTCAGAATGGTCGCTCTCTCTTGCCTCCCTTAAACTTTCTCTGCTTCCTGCCACTATGCTATGAGCTATTTTGCCTCTGCCATGCTTCACTGCCATGCTTTCCTGCCTTGGAGTCATCTGACTATGGACTGAAATCTCTACAAATTGAGTCAAATTAAACCTTTTCTTCTCTGAGTTGTGGGTGTTGGATATTGTGCCTCAGTGACAAGAAAGTAACTAAGACAAGTAGTAATGCTGGCAATTTAGATATGCCAAAGAAAAGCCATAAAGTGCTTCCTTTAAGTGAAAAGCAAAGTGTCTAAACATAACAAGGAAAGAAAGTCGTATGTTGAAGTTGCTAAAATTTATGGCAAGCATGAATCTTCTGTGAAAGTGTGAAGAATGAAAATGAAATTTATCCTGATTTTGTGGTAGGACCTTCAAGTATAAAACATACAGCCACATCATGTGATAAATATAAGAAAAACAAGCATAGTGTTTAGGCATTCACTACTATGTGGGGTCCCAGGGATCTACTGGGTGTTTTGAAACATATTCTGTGCAGTAGGGGGGAACTATCATCCCAGTATGCCCAGAAAAACTGAACAGACTGGTGTTTGTTGGTCTGTACTACATGAAAGAACATCTTTGGAATTTGTGTTTAGTTTTGGAGAATATTCAGTAGAGGCCTGCCAGTATAGTTCACAGTTTGGAAAGTCTGTCATAGGAAGTGAAAGAACTGGAGAGAAGCCTGTGAAGGAAGAAGTTGCCATCTTGGAGAACAATAACTTGTCCCACAGGGAATGATAAACTCCAGGCCAAAGTTACAAGGAAACTGAGTTTTGAGTCAACATAAGGAAGAATTTTCCAATATTTAGAGCTACTGAAAAATAGAATAGATTTGCATCATGAGGGATGTAAATTCCTCTTTCATTACTGTTTATACAGAAACAGTGAAGAGAGTCAAGAGGAAGGAGGGAATTAACATTTACTATGAACTGGTCACTGTATAATCATATGGTAATTTGATGGCAGCAGACTTTTCTAAACTCTTACTGTCTTTCTGTGTGAGGGAATATTTTAGAAGCTTTTTGGGTTAGGGGAAGTGTTGAGACACTCATGGGACATATGGAAAGAGAGTGATGATCATTAATAATATTTTATTTTGCTGAATTCTATTTTCAAACTAAGGACAGAGCCTATATTTTAAGATAATAGAAGTAGGGTGAGGAAGATTTTGGAGGGACTGATTTAGGGCAGAAAACAATGAAAGATAATATAGTTGCTAGTGGAGAAAAATTGCGAGGGAAGAACAGCAGGAGAGAGTAGGAAATTTGGTGATGTTTCTGCTAGGAATTTACAAAATGAATCTGCCCCCCATCTCCCATACAATCTCTGCAAAATATCCATCTATTTATTAAAGAACTGTAGCTTTGGCTATGTGTTTTAGAAACCAGTAAGTGCTGAATGTGGTTCTAAAATTGGTTCTGAGCAACAATGGTGGGTCTAAGGAAAACATCTGTGTTACACATCTCAATTAACTGTCATAGCAGCAGAATGGAGAGGACAGCTGTCTCCATTTATACATGAGAATGTTGAGGTATGGAGAAGTTTAAATTGCTTTTTACAAATCAGTATGTGATTTGACTGACTTATACAGTATCAGAGGTGACTTTTTTCAATTTTTATTCTTTATTAGTACTTGTTTGTAGTATATAATGATGACTTTTTTGTGGGGAGTTGTACATGTCTCAATTCTTTTTTTCAACTCCTTCCCCTTTTCTTGTCCCTCTATCTTCTGATCCATTTCCCATTTGCAGAGTTCTACTCTATTGTATATAAATCCACATTTTCTTTATCCATCCATTGATGATGGACATAGACCACTTCCAAGATTCATTTTTTATAAATTGTGCTGCTATAAACATGAGTATGTATATATTACTGTAATACGATGTCTTTAAACTTTTCAGGAAGATACCTAGAAGGCAAGTAGCTGGGTCCAATGGAATGTATAGTTTTAGTTTTTTGAGGAATCTCCATACTGATTTCCATAATTGTTTTACTAGTTTATGTTCTTACCCACATTGTAGAAGGGTTTCTTTTTCTCCCACAATGTCACTGGCAATTGTTATTATTTGATTTCTTGATGATAGTCATTCTTTCTGGAAGAATATGGAATCTCAGTGTTGTTTCAGAGGCAATTTAAAAGAAATTCCTTCTTTGGATAAAAAGTTAGACTAGACTACCTGTAATCTACCTGCAATATCTTTTATTTCTTAAAATTTAATGAAATAGGAAAGAGTAATCCAAGAGTCATTCCTTTGACAGTGTAAGAACAAAGAGTTATAGCAGTGACACAAATAAGGATAACAAGGTAGTTATTTTCTAGAACTGGGTGCTATAAACAGGCTAGCTTCATAGATACGTGACTAGTTTTCATACATGGTCTGACGACTGTAACAATTCTACATGTGATTTAATACTTGGTGCTTTCTATCTAGAATCCCTTAATAATTTTAAATTATTTTTGAAATATGGAGCCCTGTGTTTTCATTGGCACAGAACCCCACAAATTATGTAAGTAGGTACTGACACGTCATTCAGAGTTTGATGATGTTTTAAAGGCCATACAATCTTTGTCTTGGAAGGGACCTTGGCATATCACTCAATTTAGCAGTCATCACTGCTCCTATATATCTGAATCAACTGAAAAACTTTAAAAATATATACGTCTGTGTTCTAAACTTAGAGATCCCAGATATAATTAGTTTGGGTTGGGCATCACATTTTAAAAAAGCTTTTCAGTTGATTTAAGAACCACTGGCCTAATTCACTGATGTCTACTATTACATTACTGCATTTGTTCACTGAACAAATACTTACTAAAGTTCTATTATATGTAGAACATCGTAGTAAGTTTTGTAGGTTATAGCAGGATAACCAAACTAAGGCTACTGCCATCAAGAAACATCAGAATGGATTTTCCAGTTTGGTTTGACTACCCACTCATCTTGCTGGTTCTCTGAAGACGTCTCTGATCTTTCTCTCTTTTTCCACACAACTTCCTTCTTCCTGTGAAACCTGAAGGCTCTAAACAATTTAAATTTTTTGTTCCTTTATGATGTTGTTTAAGCTGCTAGTGAAATCCATGTGTTTGCCTTGAAGTAATTTTCATAGAAGCTTTGGTGTATAGGTTTATGAAAAATGTTGGATTATTTATTATTTATTTTTGCAACAAGCAGTCCCAGTATTTATAGGCATGTTTAGGAGACAATCTGCACATTTCATCTCCCAACAAAACCCATTTTCATTGCCACCTGGGCTATAATCTGCATTTTAGATGTTCTGTACAGTCTTGTTTTCCTTTGTATGTAACCAGCAGAGCATGTCTTTCAGTCACATAAATGTGTAGTGTGGGTGTGGTAGAACCCCTAGTTTCAACATCACCAGCAATGTTTATTCTTACTGTTTGGGAGGATGGGGAATAGGGAATTAATACTTAATGTTTCTGTTGCTTGAGGATTTTCTTGGCTATGGGAACCATGAAAAACTCTTGTTGTCATGGTCAAAAACTGATGGCAAATTTTTTCAGTATCATCTTCATCAGTAGACGAAGGTCTCCATCCTGGTCCTGGTTTATGAGTGGTCACACTAGTTTAAGAGTGGTCACCATCCTTTGACAAGGATGTCCTATCTCATATACAAGTACCGTGGTAGACATTCACAGCTTTTTTTATGAAGAACAATGAGAGCTCTAAAGAGTTTCATGTTATTTCTGTTCCATACAAAGAGTAGACCTACAGCTGAAAGAAGAATGTGCTAGGTAAATGTCCTCTCTCCTTAAATGCTTCTTTCTTTACATTTAGTACATTTTTACATGTTCTATAGTCATATAGTTCAAACTCTCAGTGGGGACACTACCACACCTGATGCTATGGTTGATACATTGTGTCAACTTGAGAAGTTTAGAAGTTTAACTGAGAGACTCAGCAGGCAGACAGGGTTCTTACTTTGTTAACATCCTCATTCTGTGCAATAGGGGAGCAAAGAGATTTTGTGAGTGCTACATCTGCCCTAGGGGGTGGGGCATGGCCTGCATACACTATATGGGAGGAAAAGAGGCTTGCCCTTGCCCCTTTTGCTCTGGCTACTTTTGCTTGCTGCTGCCTTGAAGTGTTGTCCCTGTGCCATGCCACCCTGCCTGGGAGCCAGCTGATTATGGACTGAAACCTCCAAAAACTGTAAGTTAAATAAATTTTGTGTGTCAGGTATTTTGTCCCAGCAATAAGATCAATAACTAAGACCAATAACCAAAGTAACTAAGACAATTTGGTACTGGGAGTGGGATCGTTGCTGTGACTGTACATGACTATGTGGTTGGAGTGCCTTTGGGAAAGGCATGTGGGAAGAATTTGGAAAGGTTCGGTGGTGTTGCCTGAATGCATAGAGTTGGAACGACTTAGGCTGTTCTGCATGGGTGATTCTGGTCAGAGCTCAGGAGACCAGAAGGTTGATAAAAAGCCTGCCAATAAAGACCAGGCTTGGGAGGTTTCTACTGGGAAGAAGGATTGCACTGGTGGTTGAACTCCAGACGATGTGTTACAGCTGGGCAGAAAGTTTGTCTGCATTTTGCTCATGTCCAGAGACTTTGCTTGAGACTAAGATTCAGGGTGATAGACTAATTAATCTGCTAAAAGAAATTTCAAGGCAGTCTAATGTTGAGGCAGTGGTATGGCTATTTGTTGGGGGATTTAGCCAGATTTATGTTGTGAATCAAGAGCAAGGAGCCCAGCAGGATGATTTATAACACTGTAAGTTTGGCCAGAAAGCAAGCTCCAGTAAAGCTGTGGACTGTAAAGATAGAGCTGAGATCTCCCTTGCTGGGAAGGAACAGAATAAAAAAGATGGACTGTGGGCATCACTGGAAGAGGCAGCTGGTTCCCATGCTTTGCAGCCTCAAAACTGCAAAAGTGAAAGACTTCGTTTGGAGGACTAAGACTCAGAGTGCCAGGTTCCAGAATGGAGAAAGCATAGAGAATCTGTTCCTCAGAATCAGGTCCAGAGTGCCCAGTGATCCAGGTACTCAACCCCTACAGCCAAGAGAGAGGAGAGCCTGGCTGCTGCTCCAGCTAGCAACAGATCTTGGCATCATCCACGTGGTGCAAGGGTTTTGAGATTAAAAAGACTTTCACCCCAATTTCAGAAGGCCTGGGAAGCCAGGCAGTGTGCCCCTGAGAGGGCAGTATGTAAAGCTGTGAGTGTGAAGGCAAAGGTGCAATGGAGAACCCAAAAGTTTGGAAAAGCCAGGAATGTGGATCATCTAAGGAGACCTGCAATGAAGGGGCAAAGACAGCCCAAGAGAGAAGCTGTGGATTCTAGAGCCCCGGGAAGTGCCATGGGGGTGGAATCATTCAAGCCTTTTGGAGATTGCAACCAGATTGCTTAAGATGCTGAGCTTGGAACTCCAGGACTTAATGCTTGCCCTGCTGGATTTTGGACTTCCTTTGGTCCCAATCCTTTATATCCCATTTGTACCCTTTGGAATGGTAATGTTTATCTTATGCCATTATATGTTGGAAGTGTTTAACTTGGTTTTCATTTGTATGGGGGCTCACAACTAAGAGTTTGCCTTCCATCTTGAAGGAGATTTGGAACTTGGACTTTTCAGCAATGCTGAAACTGTTAGGATGTTGGCAACTCTTGAAGGTGGACTAAATACCTTTTGCATAAAGGGATGTGCATGAGTCTTGGGGGTCTAAGGACAAAATGTTATGTTGCTAATGTAATATAATGTGAATAGACTTAATGCTGGTTCTTAAGGATTGTTAAGTTGCAAAATGTTAACAGTAAGCATGCTTTTATATCTGGAGGCTGATTTAAAGAAATATGTCTGGTTGCCAAGTTGACGAGGGGTGGATTGTTATGGTTGATACATCATGTCAACTTGAGAAATTTAGAAGTTTAACTGACAGATTCAGCAGGGAGCCAGGGTTCTTTGTAAATATCCTCATCCTGTGCAAGAGGATGGCACAGAGATTTTATGAGTGGTACATCTGC
Organism: Dasyprocta punctata; assembly: GCA_004363535.1. NCBI lineage: Eukaryota > Metazoa > Chordata > Mammalia > Rodentia > Dasyproctidae > Dasyprocta > Dasyprocta punctata. The sequence continues at coordinate 11,528 of RJWM01020625.1, read as the reverse complement.
CCTAGGGAGTGGGGGGTAACCTGCATACACTATAAGGGAGAAAAAGGGCTTGCCCTTGCCCCTTTTGCTCTGGCTACTTTTGCTTGCTGCTGCCTTAAAGTGTTGCCCTGGTGCCATGCCAACCTGCTGTGGAGCTAGCTGATTAGAGACTGAAACCTCCAAAAACTGTAAGCTAAATAAACCTTTCCTTCTCTAATTTTTGGAGTCAGGTGTTTTGTCTCAGCAATAAAAAAAAAGTAACTAAGACACCTGATAAGACCAGAAAGTGTACTGCCCTGTCTCACTCTAAGACAGGCTTGTTTGCCTCTCCTAACTGAGCATTGGATCCAGAAATGGGGGTGAGGCTCCCATTCTTGTAGTGAGAGCCAAGGACATACTCAGCTCTTAAGGTATGTGCAGCATATGTAGCTTTGAGGGTTTTTTTTTTTGGTTATTGTTTTTAGAACAAGACAGTTATGCACTGGAAATTAGGTAAATTGTTGAACAAGACATAACTCACAAGTCATTACTAGAGTCTTGGCAATACAGCATTTGTTTTCATCTTTCATAAAGGGTTTATCAGAGAAACTTACATTTAATCCCTTTTGATTGCTACGTGGCTTCTGCTTACCACCCTGAACACTCTGTAATTCCCAGCAACTCTTAACTCTTGTGGAACCCTGACAGGTACAGACACCTGAGCCAGAATTTTCCTTCATTTCAGAGGCCTTCTCATCAACCAGATGTAAGAGATTGAGGTAGTGCTTCTCAACTGAAGGATTATTATCTGTTGGTGACAACACAGGTCTCTTCCCTGTGAAGAAAAATTATTCTTCTTCTAAATGGAACTTTTATTTTACCACTTTTGTGTTGTAAGTCCCAGGGATATCCTCTTTCTTCTGTAACTGGTTTAGATTACAAGAGCTTGCATTAGCTTCAAGTGATTCTTCTACTGCCACACAGATGGGGAAACATAAACTGTGAGTTCCAAATTTAGCCCCTAAAAGAAGAATGTTCCAGCTTTTCCTGTCACATTTGTGCTCTTGATTCGGGGAATGAGCATGTGGTGGAAAGAGACCATGTTTATAGATGGCGTGTGCATGACGTGTGCACCTTGTAGACATTCTGGTAACACATTTCAGTTGTATGTACCACAAATGTGCTCTGAAATGGTTTCCAGAATGTGAGAATGGATAAAGACCACTATGTGCTGATTGCAGGATAAACTTGTCCTGAATCCTGTGAATGTTCAGTGGTGGGAGAGACATACTTTAAAATATTTTAAAACTTTAATAGTTTCCAAGTCATAGCAAACAGAGCTTTTTCTTTTTAAATGAGGTAATAATATAGTATATAAGATTCATTCTAACTTCAGCTTCTCTGGAACATGAATGATGGTGAGAAAAGCTATTAGGCTAACAAAAACATCAAATGGATGAAATAACCTCTTATTTCTCTCTCTCAGTGGAGGCTCTGTTTTGAGTCTGCTGGAGTCTAATAATTATTGGTATTTTTCTGAATTGCATCTGACATGCCTTTGCATGTTAACTTTGACACATTTTATGCTTTCAGTTTTCACAAGCTTCTCAGGATTTTGGATGGAAGGGAGAATAAGAAGGTACTCCACATAGAGTCCAAAAGCAAAAGGAAAAGTAAATGAGAGGAAGGTGGGTGGATGGAATTTTGAGAAGGGCCAAAGGCATCCAAATGTGAAGAACTGCGGGATCCCAAAACAAATGTTTCTAGCTTGAGCAAGTGTATGGTAACTTACTCACTATATTATACCCCTATTTCACCACAATTCTACCATAAGTGTCAAAGTAATTAGTGAAACTCCTTATCTTCTATAGAGAAATATCTCACTTAATATGTGTAAGCTTACTTTGATAATTTTTTACTTTTAGAAAAGAAAACAAAAGGAAATATCTAAAATATACCAAAAAAAGCATATTTTAAGAAATAAGAAAATAAGGAACAACTACCCTCTTTCTCCAAATAAAAAAAATTTTGAATTTGGGATCCTGTTGGTGTAATCATTGCAGTGGAAAAGGTTATGAGAAGCAAAAGCATGGTTTGCTTTAATAGGAGCTATAATTAAATTTATGCTCAGTACATGTCACTCTGAGTTCTATATGTCTCTTATCATAAATGTCTAAAATAGGTACTATTATTTGGATTGAATAATGTTCCCCCCAATTCATGCCCACTGGATGCCTCAGAATGTGAACTTTCTAGATCACATAGGCCTTTACAGTCAAGTTAAAATGAAGTCATACTGGATCAGGATACACCTTAATCAAATGACTAGACAGAAATCCAGACATTGACACAGCTAGGAGAATCTGTGCATAGGGGAGCAGACCATGTGGGGGTGGAGGCAGAGGCTGGGGTAACACACCTATGTGTTAACCCACATCAAAGATTGCTGGCAGCAGCTAGAAGTGGCAAAGAAGTATCCTTTCTTACAGTCTTTAGATTCTTTCTTACAGCACAGCTCTGAGAACACCTTCATTTTGGACTTCCAACCTCTAAAATTGTGAGACAATGAATTTCTGTTGATATGGCTCACCTTGCTCATGTTAGTTGGTTATGGCAGCTTTCATGATGAAGAAGCTATGGTTCTGAAGGTCTTGCCAAGACAACTTGTGTAGGGGTGATGGTTAGCTGGCCACATATGCAGACTTTCTCCTGGCCAGGAAGCTGGACACTGAGACATAGAGAGGCAATCATGGGAAATGAGTGGACCCGTGATTGATGGGTTTGGTTTAGTTCATCTGGATAGACTCACAGGATCCCAGGGAAAGCCTAAGAAAGAAAAATGTAGAAATGATCATAAACCACAGTACAAAATTTATATACCTATTTATTTTTATTTTCATTTCACCCTGAAAAGGATTTAGAGTTCCTTTCACAGATGCAAACAATCAGGCAAGATGAAATAAATTTAAAAAATAAGAAAGATGAAACAAAGGGAAGAAAAATAATGGTAAGAAGCAGCAGCAATAAACCTACATGACACCATGGCTTTCCATGCCATTCTTCCTCTCCTCCATCCCCAGCTGAGAAAACTGACCTTCTTCTTGGTACAAGCAGAAAACCTCAGGACACGACGATGTCAAGTCTGATTTTTCTCTAATTTGTGTAAATTCAATGAAAATTTCAAGCTGTTGCTTCAAGTAAAAATGAGCTCTAATTATCCCTCTGGTTTTCATATAGTTTTCAATAAGTCAGCATTGCTACTGTAGCTGATCAACTGGAAAGTCATAAAAGAAAAGCTCACATTTTCTGTGCCCTCCACATTGTTTTAAGCATGCTTTTGAAATGTTTTAAAATCCTTGTCTTTGCTGCATTTTTGCGGAGAAAAAAAAAGAAGAGGATCTGGAATGGATTTGCATACTGTTGTCTGTGATTTATCAAACCATGCATGCAGACTTCCCATCAGAGTAGAGAAAATGCCACCTAAAACAGCATGGCTTTACTGTTCGATTCGATACTGAGCTTCTTGGTGTGCGTTGGTCGTCTTTGGTCTCAATGTAAAAACTTTATCCTGCTATGTCTAAGGGAGAAACAAAGTGACTGAGCAATGTTAATATCTTTGTTGGAGCCTTTATTCTAAAACAGCTTAATATTGCTCTCAGCATGGGCATTACCTGGTGAATAAAACCATAATTTGGGGACTAAGTCTATGTTAACTCCCTCATGTTAAACTGTGCTGCGGAGATAGAAAACTATAATCATATTTCAAACAATACATTTTTAACGTGTTCTTTTTTTAAAAAAGAATCCTATTCACACAGCTCTATATAGTCTTGGAAGGAAATTGAGTCTTTATTTGGAGAATAGTTTAGAAATTAAGGTCTAGGAAAAGGAAAATATTCTGTTCCTAGGTAAGTGCTTTTGTTTGTGTAATTGTAACTTTGAAAATGAAGAATAATGCAGTAGTACAAGTGGGAAGGATACAGACAATGGAGAGAGAAGAGAGAAGAGGCAAAGGGAACACAAAAAGAATTAAGAAGTGTCATTATATACATGTACCAATTCCCCACGATGAATGTAATTGCTATGTGTTGTAAACATGTACTAATAAAAATAAAAGCCATAGAGAAGATGCATTACTGATTTGTTTTGTTATTAATTTATTTTGAAAGAAAGCTGTTTAGGTTTAAAAACAAATTTCCTACAACAAAAACATACTGCTTAAGGTTATTTAGTCCGTTTATTGTTCAAGTTAATTAAACAGTGACCTAGGCTCTTCACAGAGTAATTACTGCTAATGAAAAGCTAACTAGAGCCTTCTAGTAAAGATAGCACACAGAACAAGTGGTGTGTGGTGTGACCTGACCCGGACGCCGTGCCGGCTGCCCCGGCCCCTGTAGATGGCAGTGCCGCGCTTCCACAGACGCCGCCGCGGGGGCTCCGGGCGGCTGAGGGCTGGGGAGGAGGCAGCTGCAGCGGCTAAAGCAGGCCTGCCCTCCAGCCAGCAATTTCACTAAGCTGTTGGTGCGCTACTCGATTTCACAGTCGCCCTCTAAATGAATCTTTTCTGAACTCAGCTAAAGTGCAAACTGTTCCTTCATATACTTCAAATTGTCCTTTTGGTGAAGCGGGTTTTTATTTTTTATGCCTTCTGTTTTTTGATTTTCACAGTTATTTGGAGGGGGAGATCCTTTCTAAATGTTCCTTTTCTTGAACCGCAAAAGCAATTAGCTTAGCTGCCTAGCATTTTTACAGAGAGAATGAAAATCTCCTAAATTGAAATGATCATAAACTAGATTTATCATGCGAGTCAGCATAGCATAATCCAAACTACAAGACCTGTCTGCATAAATGGTTTGCCCAGATTTCCATGATTCTTCATCCCTTGTTTTAGTTGTTTTCCTTCCTTCTTTTTTCTTCAACCTTTTATTAAATGCTGTCCTTCATGAGGTGGGGATAGTAACGCAGTCCTGTAATCCCAGCACTCGGGAGGTTGAGGCAGGAGGATCACGGCAAGTTCGAGGCCAGCCTCGGCTACAGGGTAAACGCAAAGCCAGCCTGAACTACAGTGAGACCCTGTTTCTATTTAAAACAAACAAACAAACAAACAAACAAAAAAGTCATGCTTCACATACTTAGTTTTTAGGACTTGATTTGAAAAACAATCTAGTAATGGCAAATTTAGGGTTACTGATAATGAAATGAAGGGATGAAGTCAATTATTTCCTAGTTGTTTTGACCTTTGAAATTAGATCAGGGTTATAGCTTAGTGAAGAGTTAGGTAGATTCAGGAAGGACTCCTGGGGAAGTTGGAAGAGGTAGAAGAGTAAAATTCAGTCTGAAGCGACTGCCAACTTCCCCACTGTGTCAGTGGTGAGAAGAATCACAGCAAAGAGAGCACTAATTTCTTTATGACAGAGGTATGTCTTAGTGGACTGAACTCTAAGAAGGGTTACATTTCCTCCTATAACTTGAACCTCAGTGCCATAAATGTGCATATATCAAGAAATGGCAAGTTTAGGGTTGAGTGATATATAGGAATTTATTGTTGATATAATTAATATAGAAAGCATAGATAAGGTTCCACATGTGATACAAAATAAAAACATTTATAACAAATGAAATCTAAAGTGAAAGTAAAAATGAAATAAAAAAGATGAATAAACTAGGAAAAGAAAAAAACAATTATTCAGTTAACTAAAAACTCAGAAAAAAATATAAGAAAGACTTAAGAGCAGTGGAAATTCAGACATTAGGTAGAAAAGGAAGGAATTAATGGCACTTGGTTTATGTTCTTATGTCTAGGCACAGGGCTAAAGAGGAGATCAAAGAATGTGGAGAGATGAAGGGAAAGGCATGTCAATATGCATGGGGAAGATTAGCAAAGAGCTGATGGCTGGTGCCACATTGAGTTGTAAAAGAAAGATTAGGGACTCTGGAAATTATAGCAGACAGCTGCAATTATATGACTGACAAATGGGGCAGAGAGGAGAGAAGGGTTGAGAGATGTAAGGGCGGGAACAGGTATTTTAGTAGGTTTTCTGTGGCAAACCCAGTGTTTCCCTTTCCCCACAAGACTTCAAATGAAGGTATGTTTGTATGGAGTAAGAACTCATAGAAGGGAATAATGTATTATTTATTCCATGATAAAGTAAAAAAGAAAAACAAAATCTAAAACCAAGCCATTTCAAATTGCTCTGATCTACTGAAGTAGAGGATACTTTCTGTGAGTCAAAGTCCTGATGAAATTGGCACTAAAATTGCTGATCAAGAGGAAGCTTACTAAAAAGTTTCCTCCAAACCACAGTACAAGACAAAATTGGTTTCTCTGTTTGACATTGATACTGAAAACATGAACTCAATGGAAAGCAAGGGCCCCTCCTTAGCGTGTATATGATAATAGAATGTAGTCAATTTATTGCTGCCATTTTGATGATTGTATAGTTGGATATAGCTTGTTTTTCTTTAGATACTCTTAAATATTAAAAGTTTTAGCCTATCAAGCAGTGGAGCCAATAGATGATCTAACCTAAATTGGCTGCTCATTCAGTACTTACCTAAGGCTGGGAGAGAGACAACCTGAGGATTCAAAATGGAATGAGGTTGGGAGATGGGAGAGACTCAGTACGAGGTGAGAGGCAGAGCAAGTAGGACACAAGGAGTACAGTAAAGAAATCAATTAATTGAGGGTCAAGGACAGGCTGAATATTAAAAGCGTTCACTGCCTTCACAGATGGATTGACTCAAAAGTCCATATCTGCATGCCCTGATTTGATTTTAGATCTTACGTTGACCACAGTGTGTGAACTAATGTTGCACTAACTCATTCTCTAGTTAAGGTAGCCTTCATGATTGATAATCTAATGGTGTGTTTGTCATTCTATGTGATACAAATTTTCTTCAACCCTTTCTGCCTTCTTTCTTCCTTGTTTTCCCTCTTCTTCTTTCCTCTGTCCTCCTTTCTCCCTCTCTCTCTGCCTCCCTCCTTTTCTTTCTTCATTTTCTTCCTCCTTTCTTTTTTTCCTCCATCATTTCTTACTTCTTTTTCTCTCTTTTTCTGTCCATTCTTCACTCTTTTCTTCTTCCTTCTTTCTTTTCTCCTTCTCCCTCCTTTTTTCTTTCTCATTTCTTCTATCTTTTCTTCCTATCTTCATTCTTTATTTTTTCCTTACTTTCCTCTCCCTCTTCCTTACACAGAACATTAATTACACACTATGTGCAGGGCACTTTGCTAAGCACCCAAGACAATTTATATCCTTGGAAAAATACTAAAAAATGGAGAAATAGGTGAATTAAGTTTTTTAGAGGAGTGAAAGAATTCCTTTCCAATCCACCACACTGTGTATTTCATACATTTAAGAGAATTTTAAAGGTAATCATTTAATATTTTGACAAAAGTTTTCAATTTATAGTACTAGCACAAATGCTATTTATATTTGGAGTTGTAATTACACACAACAATGAAGGTTATTGTCTTCTGATCTCTTGTCTCTGTGTTTCCAAGTTTCCAGTAGAAGTGAGACAGAGTAAAATAATAAAGTCATAAGGTAAAGGCAAAAAAAAGTCCTTAGGAAGCTTCATGTTTAACTTAGTAGCTTACTGTAGGATGATGGGCTTTTAGAAGCACAAATTTTCTCAAAAGTTAATTAAAAAAAAGTTAACCCCACTGAAGTTTTGGAAGCCTATTCACTATACAATCTGAAAACTGCGTAGTTCAAACATTATAAGTAATCCTCACACATTTCATGGTCATTAAAATATTTATAGAGGGAAATCTGATTAGTTCTTAAGTTCAAATTTGGTAGTCTTTCTATCTTTTTTTCAGACTTGTGATGCTCTGGTTCATTCTTCACTGGAAGGCTGTGTTGGGGAACAATATTCTATTTTGTCATCCATCAAAACAACCAAATTGCCTTATACCATGCCTATATAGCAATGACAGCAGTCACTACTCAGATCATGGTCTACAAAATCCTTTTACATATGTTAATTTACCTAGTACAAAAAGCAGTCCCGTGGTGTTATGAAGTCTGTATTATTAAAGATAATTTTATAGATTATATAACTAGCCAAAACTCACATAGACAAACACCATGGACTTTGACCATGGACTTACTGTAAGTCATCATGCATGTTCAAATGGGAATTTCACCCCCTTCCAGCTTGATTTTATCAACACTAAGAAGAATGTTATGTCATTTAAGCCCACTAAAAACATTATAACCATGCCCATGGGTTTATGTGGGTATCCTCTTTGTGCCTATCTTATTTCTGGCTCCATCTTGGAAGACAGAGTCACCAAGAATTTTTGACCTCCTGCTTTTTCTTTAGGCCAGGACCTTGGCAGACATTTTCAATTTCTCTCTCTGACTCCCAGTATTACTTAACTTGCTTCTCTAGAACTTGATACTATTTTAAGGCCCACCACTCAATTATTTTTGTTACTTGATATTTGATCATCATTATCCATCTATCCTTAAGATAACCCAGAGGAATGGAAGGTAAATCTAAAGCTATAGCCACTGTATTAGGAGATGAGGGTGTAAATTTGAGGACTAGATGTTACAGTGGTCTGATTTCTTCTTCTAGTGGACAATCAGTATTTCTAAATAATCACTTTCCATATTTTCACAAAACGATATAAAACTTTCTCAATTTAACTATCTACCATTGTGAAGATTCCAGAAACACAAATGAGAAAAGAGACTTAGGTCAGTGAACTACTTTAGCTACTTCCACAGCACAATAATTAACAGTCTGAGCTGCCAAAAGCTCTCTAATCTAAGACATAATCATAAAATAGCCTTCAAGCAAAATTTATGAAAACTCGTGTATAGAGGCTTTGGTACACATGGGTGTTCCTATTAGGGCACAGTTGACTTCTTAATACAATAATAAATAAACATTGAAACTAACTTCTCCCCAATGTGATATGTGGTATGTAGAATGTTATATGTAGAGATAATGTGATATTTAATGTAATGTGATATGTATAGCTCTAATTATTTACTCATTTATTAAGTAACTACCATGCACTTACTAGGTGCAGAGTTCTGGGTAAACCCTGGAGATGTGGAGATAAACCAAAATAATCTCTTTCCAGGAGTTCATAATCTAGTTGGTAGAGATGGATCATTATGGAATAAGCAAACATGCTTTATTAGTCACAAATATGTGAACTAAAAGAGACTGTAATGGGGTGCTTCATAATCTTCACGTTTGGGGACAATTGTGCTTGTATCTCTCTGCATGTATTGTTAGCAGTGGCACTGGCAGCTTTTTGATCTGAATTATGCTTTTTTCTTCAGTACCCAAGTAATGAATCCAGGAAGACTGAAGAATTGAACCCAGCGTCTTCTCACTATGCTCCATTCCCCAGCCATTTTTTAAAAATTTTTTATTTTGAGGCACAGTCCCACTAAGTCGCTAAATTGCCCAGGCTGAGCTCAAACTTGAGTTCTTCTTGTTCACTCTCCCAGAGTGTTGGGATTACAGACATACACCACCTTATTCAGCTGACTTGAATTATCTTTTAAAGGATGTTTAATATAGAAGATGACTTTTGATGAATAGGGACAGCATTTGTCTACAGACAGAGCATTTTTTTTTCTTTTTACTATTAATATAGAGATAATGTGTCTCTTTGGGACAAAGGTGAGAGTAAGCTTGATGGTCATGCCTGGTAAAAGAATCATGATTCCTAAACTCAAGATCCCCCAGCTGAGTGTGATGGAAACCTACTGCAAATCTGCTTTAACCCCAACAGTTTCATATCACTTTCCTGCAGTGAGAGAAGGAAAAGGGGCCAATATGAACATAAAGCTCTCATTGCTTGTTGTGCTGTGAGTGGTGAAGTATTTTGTCTCTGACTTCCACTTCTACTGTCTTCTGCCAGAGTCTATGAAACCGTGACTAGTTAATCTGCTAGTTTATCGGTAGGGAAAAAAAAATCTCAGACATTTCATAGGTCTTGGCACTTCAATACCTGAATTTGGAATACATTTGAAAATTGAAATTTCTCAAAAGGAATCCAATAGCGAACTGCATCTTCCATTCATCTATTATTTTTGGTCTTGAGTGACAGTATCACTGTTTTTGCTTATATAAAATGAAAGTCTGGGCTGCTGCTTACCTAAATGGCTTCTGTATCCTTTACCCAAAGAGCTAGGCTGTACAGCAAACATATGGAGAAGGGAATTGAAACATATAGTAAAACAAATGCAATGTTCTCATTTGTTAATGTGCCTATTCACTTGTAATTTAGTCTACAGTTCCATAAGATATCTGCCTTTATTCTACTCAGAGGTACAATATGGCAAGTTAAATAAATTAAATATGAGTTTGTTATAAACAAAGGTGAAAACAAAATAACAAAATACCTCTTACACTCTACTATTAACATATAATTAAGGAAAATAAAATTGATTTTTAAAAACAAAAGCAATAGTATGTACCAGATTCTGGAAATCAGTGACTCTGAGCTTTATTATTATCAGTATTTTTATTTCCTTTTTTTGAGCCAACATCAGAGTATGTACTGTATTTCAGATAACCTGGTATGGAACATAGCGGAGGATATCGAGAACCTTGCATTTTGATAAAAATTGTAGTTGTTTTAGGTACTGTAGGTTAAAAATATTGTTCAAACCCGTGCTTTAAAATGGCAGGTTGATCCGGGTAGGCAGATTATGATAAAACTACTTATAACATTTATTTGATACAGTATGAAGGTAATGGAATTCACAAGACTTAGTAAATTCATTGACTCTAGATGAGCAAGAAGGAGAAATAAGGATGCAATGGTGAAAGTGGAGGGCCCACATTAAAGATCTCCTACATAGAGAAATAGAGATGGCAGGACCTCAGTCTCTAAATTTTCAGTGAGCACTGCAGGTACTGTGTTTTCTGAAGAAACTCTACAACTGTTTAGCTGTAGACTTTACCCTACCACTTGTAGAGTTTCTCATGATGGTGAGGTTGTTCCCAAATGTAGTCAAGTGGAATAGATGAAACGGAGCCTCAAAGATGCTCTTTGGGCATCTAGCCAAAGACCCTCAACCAGGAGCAAGCAGGTTCCTTTTCTCATGTGTAAACCTTTGTCCTGACTGAAGTTTCTTATCTTTTGGGTGACTCAAAAGATGAATCCAAGGGGAAGAAAGTTCTCATGACAGCCTGCAACAAAGTTGTCTTAAGCTTTCTTTCCTCTGTTCTCCCTTAAATCCTAGGGATTTGATGAATTGAAAGGGAGGATGATTTTTTCTGCTGGAAAAGTTGTACAGTCAGCTCTCAGTCTATCAAGTGTAAAGAAAGAGGAAAAATATAGAAAATCAGTAGTTAGCAAACAAAAAGGAAGGAGCAAGAATCCAACAAACAGAAGGGATAAACATCAAGAGACAGAGAGACAGAGAGACAGACTGAGAGACAGAGAAATGAATTTGTTCACTTCACTGAATTTCAACTCTCTAGTATTGTGACACAACTGAGTGTCCTTGACTTTACTAGACCATATGTTTTGGTTTTTGTACAATAACTGAATCTTGAGCTCCTGCTATAGGGAATTACTTAATCCAGTA
>RJWM01020624.1:0-36824 GCA_004363535.1 Dasyprocta punctata | reverse complement strand
CCCTCTTTCCGGAACATTTCCATATTATGGTAACGCCCTTATCTGTATTAATTCAGTAAAGGCCCTCTCTTAGGAACATTTCTATATTATGGTAATGCCTTAGACTGTGCCTATTCTTCAAGTGCCTCCTCCCCTGGTTCTTGGAGTGCTTCTATTGTTTCAAGAGTAGCCTGTCTGTCAATATATGATTCAATGTTATGTAACCAATCATGTAATGTTTGGTCACTTGCTTTGTACTTCCCACTTCTAATTCTATATAGGACTGTTGCTTTGGAGATATTATCCCTGAAATAGTCCAGTGGTGTGAAAATCCAACAGTCTATGGGTGTATTGGATTATACTATGTCCCCCAAGTCCCATATACTTTTGATGGGGCTGAGTCTGGCCCTTGTGATCAGTTTGTTGTCTTGCGCTGGGATTGGTGATGTGAGTGCTGCACCCTCCCAGGGATGGAGCTGAGATACAGTGTAAAGGAGATGGGTCTTCCTTTTCTCACTTCCACTCTATCTCACCAGCACACCTTGTGGTTGTGGCAGTCATAAATGGCAGCCACGCCACACCACACTGCCTTGGAGACAACTGAGTATGAACTGAAACTCCCGAGAAATTATAAGACATAAACCTTTCCTTCCCTAATTTTGGGTGTCAGGTATTTTGTCTTGGCAATGAGTAAAAAGTAACTAAGACAGAATTTGGTACCAGGTGTGGGGTCATTGCTGTGACTAAACCTGACATGTGGTTCAAGATCCTTTAGAAGTGGTTTGTGGGAAGAGTTGGAAAGGTTCAGAGATGCCGCCTACACATACAGAGCCGAAACAGCTTAGGTTGTTCTATATGGGAGATTCTGGTCATAGCCCAGGAGATCAGAAGACTGATAGAAAGCCTGCCTGTAAAGACCAGGCTCAGGAGGTTTCTGCTAGAAAGAAGGACCGCATTGGTTGTTGGGCTCCACATGACGTGTGTTATGGATTGGCAGAAAGTTTGTCTGCATTCTGCTCATGCCCAGAGACTTTGCCTGAGACTGAAATTAAGGGCAAAGGACTGATTAGTTTGGCAGAAAAAATTTCCAGGCAACCTACTGTTGAAGCAGTGGCTTGGCTATTCTTGGCACAGCTTATGGAGTTTTCAGTCTGTAATCAGTTGACTCCAAGACAGGGTGTTTTGGCTGAGGAGCAAGAGTTCATGGCAGCTGGAAGACAACAAAAGAAGCAAGAGCTAAAAGGGAGTAGTGAGAGAACAAGATTAATTCCCTCCCTGATATTGTATGGAGGCTACCCATCCCACAGCAAGTGTAGCACTCCCAACCATAATCCAAGCATCGGACCATGAAACAATAACAAACTCTAGTAGTGGTACCCAATGATTGCATGAAGCTTTGGGAGGACATCTAGACACAAACATTAACATTCACTTCTATGACCCCTAAAAACTCATGCACATTCCTTTTTGCAAAAGGCATTTTGCCCATCTCTAATATTTGCCAAAGTCCTAATAGTTTCAGCACTAATAAAAGTCCAAGGACAAGTCTCCTGTAAGATCAATGGCAAACTCTTAACTGTGAGCCTCTTCACAAGTGAAAAAATAAAAGTTAAACACTTCCAACCTTGAATGGTACAACATAAACATTACCACTCCAAAAGGTACAAACAGAGGGAAACAAATGAATCGGACCAAAGCAAGTCCAATATCTAGCACGGTAAGCATTAAGTCATGTAGCTCCATGTGGAACATCTGAAGCAATCTGTGGCACATTGTGAGCTCCAAAGGGTTTGTGTGGCTCTGCCCCTATGGGATTTTTCATAGTTGTGGCTCTCACAACTCCTCTCTTAGACTGGCTTTGCTCCCTCCTTGCAACATCTCTTAGATGATCCACATTCCTGGCTTTATCAACCTTTTGGGTGTCCACTACACCTTCAGCTTCTCATTCACAGCTTCACACATTACTCTCTCAGGAGCACTCTGCCTATGCTCCCAGGCCTTCTTCTGATATCTGAGTGGAAGCCTTTTTAACCTCAGAATTATTGCATTGTGCATGCACCAAAAACCAGCACCATGTGGATGATGCCAAGATCTGCTGCCAGCTGGAGGAGTAGCCAGGCTTCCTCCTCTGTTGGCTGTAGGGGTTAAGTGCCTGGATTGCTGAATACTCTGAATCTAAGTCTGAGAAACAAACTCTCTATGCACTGAAATTCTGGCACATGGTGTGGCCACTGTTGCCCTTTTGGAACATGGCACTTTATGGCTTTTTTTCTAAAAGGAAAGTCTTTCACCTTTGAAGTTTTGAAGCTTCAAAAGGTTAAGACCTGCTGCTTCTTTTGCTGTCTTCAGTCCATCTTTTCTATTCTCTTGTTTCTTCTCAACTTCAAGATCTCCTTTATTCAATCTTTGTAGTCAACAACTTTACTGGAGCTTCCTTTCCAGCTGAACTCACAACATTTTAAAGCATTCTGCTTGACTATTTGCTCTTCTTTCTCAACATGGATCTGTGTAGAAACCTCCAACAATAGCCTTGCCAACACCTCAACATTAGACTGCATTTAAATTTTGTTAGGTTATTTTTTCTGCCATCATTAATCTCAGTCTCAGGCAATGTCTCTGGACACAGGCAAAATACAAACAAACTTTCTGGCAAACCATAAAATACATCATCTGGATGCCAGCAGTCAATGGAGTCCTTCATCGTAACAGAAACCTCCCAAGCCAGGTGTTTACCTTCCAGATTTCTGTCAGTCTTCTAGTCTTCTGAGCTCTTACCAGAATCTCTCATATAGTATGGTCTAAAGTTTTCCAGTTCTACTGTTTCAGTTTTACTTCTCTGAACTTTTCCAAATTCTTCCCAGAAGCCATTCCCAATGCCATCAAACCACATGGTCAGGTATACTGAACCCTAAATCTCTGGTAGCAAATTCTTTCCTAGTTACTTTCTCTCAATGCTAAGATAAAATACATGAGTCTCAAAATGAAAGAAGGAAAGGTTTCTTTAGCTCACAGTTTGTGGAGGTTTCAGTTTGTAATCAGCTGGCTTCAAGGCAGGGTGGCATGACTGAGGAGCAATAGTTTATGGCAGTGAAAGACAGCGAAAGCAGTAATGGCAAAAAGGGAGGAACATGAAAGCAAGCCTTCCTAACTTCCTTATATTGTGTGCACGTTACCTGTCCCAGGACAGGGATAGCATTCGCAGCCATAATCCCAGCACTGGACCTTGAATCAGTCACAAACTCTGGAAGCACCCCCTAAGACTGCATGAGTCTTTGGGGGGACATCTAGATACAAATCATAGCACCTCTAAAAAGTCAAACATGAATCAATACATACATACATGTTTTATCCCACCCTATGAATATACTGGGGTGTTTGGTGTGCTCCGAGGTGCTGGAACAGCTGTCCTCAGCCTTTGATCAAATTGCAAATAAACTTGTTCCTGTTTTCTGCTGTTATCAATGACAAGTGAGCAAGTAATGAAGCAGCCGGGTCCTATACTCAGGCCTTTAACCAAGCTCCCTGGCATGAAAATAAAAAGAGGAAACACAAAATAAAATCTGAAGCTTTATGAAGGCTACAGGTGCTGGGGTACAAATGCTCTATGAGCAACTAAAGTCAGGTTGCATACAGATGTTTCTGTGTTATTTTATATCTATCACCTTTGTTGCATTAATTTAATGGGACAGCTGCCCACACTGCTCTGCATGTAGGCATGTTAGTCACTTAATGACTGTCTTTCCAGGAGCTGTCAATACCAAATTATTAGCCTACATTCACCTAGATGGTGTCATCCCCTGTGAAGACTGAGAACATCAAGACATTTCCAAGATGTGCCAGGACAAGCAGTTGATGGCACTTGCCCCATTCTGTTCCAAATCCCTGAAAATGCACCATGAAGTTTCCAGTCATAGTCCTAAGGCTGAAGTCCTCTTGGATTTCAAAAATAGCAGCACCTGAAAGAGAGGTTACCCCAGAGCAAGAGCAGTGAATTTAATAAGGGATCCTAGGATGCTCCACTAAGCAGGATTCCTGTTCTGCTGGAAGCAAGATTGCACTCTCAGGCTATGAGAGCTCCTATCATCCAGCTCACAGTTCCTCCCTAAATTAAGGTCTTCTCAGACCCCAGCCAGGACATTACCCTGCCAACCATGCAATGCTAGCAATGGAATCCTGAACCTGGTTTTGTTCCCCTCATCCAGAAATCAGCAAAGTGTCTCTGAGCCACTTACACACATGACCCTGATCTTGGGTCTGAGCTTCCTGACACAATCACCTGACTAAAGCTCTTCCACTCACGTTACCATTCTCATCTCCTTGCTGGGCACCTTGGAGCTGAGCCCAAGCCAGGTTAGGGGACTCACAACTGAGCTCTCACTTGATCCCAAATCAATAGTCTCTGACTTGGAAACATGCATTAAAAGATTTACCACTCCTAACCTGAGGAAAAATAAATAACACTGAAAATTAAAACATCTCTTGAAAGTGATACTGAGTTTTTTTAAAAAAATTTAAATGATATTTAAGGAAAAGTTTGTGTCAGACAATATATTTTAAACTTTGTTTTAATGAAATTGTACCATGCAAGCCACTTAAATGGAGGATGTTCCTTTAACATATAACTTATAAATAAATATATTGAGACAAAGATTGGAGAATAAACATATTTACCTAGTGATAAAAGCAAACATTAATATTTGGTTAACATAGAAATTTTTTTAAAAATAGAGAAGGGTGGAAAAAAGAGAGACATATAAAAGGATAAAAACCCTGAATAACATATGTATAGAAGAGTTTTACTGAATCTGATAAAAGACTCTTATGACAAACCAGTGGCAAACATCTTAGCAAGTGAATAAAATGAAAACTTCCTCTTTGAAATCAAGAACAAGTCATGCCTGGCCACATGCGCCATTTCTGCTTAGCACTGTATTCAAAACATTACCCAGAAAAGTCATGTGAGAAACATAAATAGAAGGGATAAATACATGAATGAAAAGAATTAAATTATTATATGCAACGGACATGATATTTTACATAAATGATCTAATGAACTGCAAAAGGGATCCTGTTAGAATTCATCACCAATTTCAACTTGGTACTGGGATACAAAGTAGAATTTCTGTACTTGTAATGAACTCAAGGAGAAAGAAATTAGAAAAAGGAAAAGATTCACAATAATATGAAGAATAATTAAAACATCTACAAATATGCTAACCAAGGAGGTTAATAACCTCTGTTACGAAATTTACAGTTCTCCAAAAAAGAATACTGAAAAATACATCAGAAATGGAAAGATGACACCTCTTCCTGTGTAGGCAGAATCTGCATAGTCTAAATTGCTATACTTTCAAAACTGATAGATTTAAAGTAATCCCAGTCAAAATATCAATAACTTTCTTCAGAGAATGGGGGAAAATTCCAAAATTTATCTGGAACCCAAAGAGACGAACAATAGAAAAAGCAATCCAGGGCAGCAAGAGCAAACCAGGAGGAATCACAATATCTGACTTCTATTTATACTTCAAAGTTTGATAAAAACAACATGGTACTGACACTAAAACGGATATGCACATCGAAAAACTCAAAGGGAGGATTCAGAAACATCCCTAGACAGGCTCAGCTGTATGACTTTTGACAAAAGGGCCAAAAGCATATCTTGGAGGAAAGAGAGACTATTTAGGAAATGGTTTGGGAAAATTGGCAATCTCTGTACAGAAGATGGAAGCTGGATGCGTATCTTGAACATATGCTGAGTGAGAATCAAAACTGATCAAGTATATAAAGATTATAATTTTAAAAAGTGACTTGCTAAAAGGAAAGAAAAAACAGGTAAAAGTTAATGTCACAGGTGTAGGCAAGACTTTCCGAACATAAATGCATAAGAAATAACAGGAAGCATCAACAAATGCTATCATAGAAAATAGAAACATTTCTGCACAGCAAAGGAAACAATCAACAGAGTGAAGACACAAGGTCCAGAATGGAAAAGTTGTTGCAAACTCTTCCATAGACAGAGAAATAATATCACAGACAGAGAGACAGATATGTAGATAGATAGATAGATAGATAGATAGATAGATAGATAGACAGAAAGAACTCAATCAAAAAATGGGCTAGTGAAATGAAAAGACATGTCTCAGACATACAATGTCCACTAAACATGAAAAAATGTTCAATATCTCTGTCCAATTGGTTAATATGAACTAAAATAACCATGTGATTTCCTTTTACATCAGAAAGAAATACAATCATCAAGAAATTAACTAATAACAAAGGCTAGCATGGCTGTACTGAAAAAGAATCCTTTCAATATTGTTTTAAGGAATTTAAAGTGGAACAGCCATTGTGAAAATCAGTATGGCTATTTCTCAAAAAACTAAACACTTACATTTAATTAAACCCAGGTATTCAAATGCTTGGTATCATCTCCAAAGAGCTAAAGACATCATATTGCTGTGTTACATGTATATTGATGTTTACAACAGCAGAATTCATCAAGATAGTTTAATCCTGGAAGAAGATTTTATGTCCATCAACAGAAAGCTGGGTAAGGAAAATGTATTTACGCACAAGGGAGTACTGTTTTGCCATAAAGAAAGATAAACATGAGTCATCTGTAGGAAAATGGATGCACCTTGTTTTTTTTGTGGTTGTCCCCCAAAAGCCTCATGCTCTCATAGGTGGGGATTTTCAGAGGCAGCTGGGTCTAGAATATATGAATATATATGATAAGTAGATGATTGCACTGAACATGGTTCATTATGTGACTGAATGGTTTTACTGGAAAGAGCATCACCAACCCCTTGGCTCATAGCCAGGATTGGATAAAAGGGAAAATGAGCTTCAGTGCTGGTGGTTCCTCCTGCCTACTATGCCATGTACTGTTTCTCTTGGATGACTCCCCTCTGCCATGCAGCCCTGCCTTGAAGCCTGCTGACTACAGACTGAAACCTCTACAATCTGTGAGGTAAAATCAAACTTTCCTACTTTCACTTGTTGGTGTTGCCTATTGTGTCTCAGCAATGAGAAAAAGACAAAGACACACTGTGAGAAAATAATATCAATCTTTGATATAAAAGAGAGTTGAACAGTTGCATGTGGTTACACATAAATATTGAAGAAGACCAAAGACATGAAATCAGTGACATCAGTCTGTTACTCATGATTGACCATAATGCATTTTATTTTAGAATATTATTTATATCAATATATTATTTAAACAAACTAAAAATACTAAAAGAAGTTATATTGTGAGAAATATTATTATATTTTATTATACATATGATTTAAATATATATTATGTATATAGAATTTAGCTGAACTTTATCATTTTTATTTTTATTGAAATTATTATAAATAATAATGAATATAATTCAATAGTATTGCTATTTGAGTGTTTATTGACAAACTATATCTGGACTTTGTAAAAGTCAAAGAAACTACCTAAAATTGTTTATTAATAAGTTCGCATGCATTAAAATAATGTTTTAAATTATATATTATTTTATTTGTATAGTTTGATAATAAGGCTATTTAGTAAATAAAATATATTTACTAAAAAGAGATATTTTAATTTTTGGTATTTTTAGGTTTTTATTTGATTGTTATATTTTGAAGATAATTTAATATAGGATAGATGCATTTATATTTCAAATATGTACTGCTGTTTTTTTAAAATCCTAAAATAGGAACCAAAGGCTTTGGAAATGGATTGTATTTATTTAAAGAGTAATTCTTTTGTTAAGTTGTTTCTCTATTTTCATGTAAATATCAAGCCCTTGTTGTTAATTATTTTTTGAGGATTTTTTTGCTATGATTTACTGATGAAATTTAAGGATGCAATTAAATTACGTATATTTCTGAGGTTTAAATTTCAATAGGTTGGCTAAATAATTTACATATTATATGTAAAGTAAAAGAACATTATAAAGTGAATGAGTGAAAGGAAAGCTAGATTTTTTTGTGAAATATATTTGATGAGTTATAGAATCTGTTGAGGATGTCATTGTTCAAAATATTAATAGCATTGTAGGCCTTAGGGATGTATAAGAATTTAAAGAACACTAGAACATGAAGGAGTGGAAAAGTAAGAGAAAAAAATTTTGAAATCTATATTTGTTTTATATTATTTCTGAGAATGTCTTTATTTGGCTATATATTGTGTCTCTATAAAAATAACTCGAACAAAAGAGAAAAATAGCTCTAGTATGAGATGATAAAACACTCTAGATCTTTCTGTTACTTTAGATGGATTTTCATGGTTAATGACAAGCATTATTGCTTTGAGACACTGAGTTATAAAATCCAAAGGGAACTTGTAGGTACTGAATATATACAGTTTGTCATTATTGAACTCAAGAACTGAGTCCAAAGATAAGGAAAGAACAGAGTATTAGATGAATAAAAAACAAAAAAGAAACAATCATGTGAATACAAAACAAGGGAGATTTTTAAAAAAGACAAAAACACCATTTTTTCTAAAGTAATCAGTTGAATTTTAAACACAATTTTAAAAATATAAATATCAGGAAAAAATGTCTTAGAGACCATAGATTAAGGCATTGAAGTTATATTTTAAATATTTGTACTGTAAGATAAATAAAACTCTAAACTTTTTTTGAGTTTTTTTGAGCCAGGAAATACTTTCTCAACTCTACAAGAAACAAAGAAAATCTTTATATTTTAACCTCTATTCTAGTATTAAATTAAAAAATGATTTTGGACTGTATGTTAAATAAAATTATTTTGCCTATTTTTAAACATTAAAATTCATTCTCTAATTTCATTTTTGACTGGCAAAAGTGACCCCAGACATTTTCTGTTAAATTCAAGGATGTAGGTGTATAACTTAGGTCCACATTGCCTGCTGTTCCAGAAGTAGCTGCTGTATGGCATTAGTCCTCTTTAAAGGAATGAGCTCTCATTGCTCCCAGCAGAAGCTCAAACAGCACAAGCAGGCTTGCGGCTTGAAACTCATGCATTTTGTTGTTGAATGTTGCGGTGGAAATTGCAGCACTTTGAATGAAATGTCTTCATTTTATTTAGGTACTGACACACAGATCCAAAACACTCCTTTTTTGATGGGACAATAAAGATAATCTTGAAAATAAATAGTAATAAATAATAAATTATTTTTAAACGAAGCAGAAAATTAAGAAACCTTTTATATTTTTGGCAGGATGAAACTTCCAACATATGGAACACATTCATGTCAAACTATATACTTGTAGTTTTTAAATACTTTTTCTCTTAAGTATCAAACCTTTATAACAAACTTGACTGTAGCTGCTTGAATTTTGAAGTGTTCTCTTTTGACAGTAAACTTGATCACCTGCCAACAGACTTCTATGCAACCTGGAATCAATGTGTTTGTGTTAAACCAAGATAGAACAGAGAAAAGAACAAGTTAATCTTGTAAATGTAAGAATTTGTAATATAAAACAAATGTTTCAGGTACTCCAATTAAACAACTCAAGTTGGAAACCAAAGGTACATTTGCCAGTTAGACCAAGTCTGTAATTTGACGTTTTGTAGAACTTCTTTAAGCCTGACAGGCCTTTTTGGCCAATTATACAGGCTGGAGTTCTCTAAGTTTATACACCTGCAGATAGCACTGCTTCTGTATCCTAGCACACAAAAATTATGCCTTTGTCCATAGTTGCAGAAATTTAGTTTTGTTTTTAGACTGAATACACTTTCCCAGTTGAGGCCATTTAAGATATTTTATAATTTGTGTTGTGCCTGTCTCTGACAAAAAGAGCAACATTTTGAAATAATTACTATAAGAGCCTCTAACTCCCATGTAGTTATGGTCACATAATTACCTTGAAGCTAGTGTTCCACAGTTTTCAAAGTAAAATCTTTTTTTCTGGGTCAAATTCTGGCCCATCCTTCTCAACACAGATATCCAGTCGAACTGGGTATTTAATTCCCTGTATTACTCACTTCCTTCGAGTTCTTACGGAAAGTCACATGGTGTCACCAAATGTAGTTCTTTAGTCAATACTGGGAATCCCAAATCAATATGGGAATGTAGTTTCCCAGTCAATATTAGAACTCTTATGCTAATATTGGGGATGTAGTGTTTAAATTAATGTTGGGTCTGATCTCTGATAAAGACTCCTGTTTTAGGAAAGGAAATTCATAATCTAGACACACACGAGGAGTGGGTTTATTAATCACACTCTTCATTAAAGGTTTACACTGTCTAAAATACATAACAATAATGCCATTCTATACTAATTAAGAATAAAAGGAATTTTATGAGGAAGGAGTTCAGAAGACAGTTCCACAAAAGTACATGTTCCACTTGAGGTGACAGAATTGGGAACAGCTGAGTTGAAAGCGTTGGGGAAAGCTTGGAAAACAATGCAGAAATCATCTCCCACATCCTGCAGCAGTGGAATCATGGCCTCGCTCCAGGTTGTGCCATTCTCCATCCTCAGCTGACCCTTCAGGAGACCTGTCAGGAGAGGCCACATTACAACTTAGAAGCAAAGTGCTTCATATCCACATCTTCAGTGTTGACTCCCACACAGGTTTAATTTTAGAGGCATTATTGTCCTAAATTCATTAAAAGAGTTTTTATTCATTGATGTTTAAAGGACATTATTTTAGTCTGGCATGAACTTCTTGCATTTTACTCTTGTATTTGTCTCAGACAGCTGCCTCACTGTCTGTCTGGTAAAATCACCATGCTGTAGGGACGTCTAATGTACCCCATGCCTCCCATCCCGTCCATAAGCCAGTGTATTGTCAAACGATACTGTAAGTAAACACATATGAGAGCTTGTTTTGAGAGCTTGTTTCCTTAGGTGTATTTCTGAACTTGATCACTGAAAATGGCTAACAATTCAACCTACATGATGGAAGACAATTATATGTTTGTATTAGTAAGTTTTAATGGCATTTAGAGTCATTTATTTTTAAAAAGTGTAATCTGAGCTCTTCCAACCACAAAATTTCTCTTATATGGTAAGAAAAAATATATATTCTTGTGCTGTAAACAACCAAACTCACTTGAAAAAAACATAGAACCTATACAATTCATTTCAATAGCATTTCCAAAATTAAGGGATATTTTTCTCTTGTCAGAATTCATTCAGTGGTGTGATAAAATGAAAACAGTTATTCAAATACCTGCTTGCTCATGCAAGCATATATTTCAGAGTATTATTTCTGTATAACTAGAAATTTTAGACAAAAAGTTTAAGCGATATGCTAATTACCCATTTTGCAGTAAAGTAGTTTTGCTAAGTTTTAATCCACAGGTCATCTTATTTAAGAAGTGTAAATAGTATCAAAATTTCTCACCTTAAATGCCTGTCAATAAGGGTTTCCATCATTTCTTATGACAATGAGTGCTGACAGTCATTAATCTCTATATAGTGTAAGAAGGAAATGGACATCAGTATTTCCAGATGAACAAGTCAACTGAAGTCCACACATGTGCACTGAGTAAGCAAAATATGATTGAATCTGAACAACAATGTTCAGGGAGTTTCTGCTGATTCTTTGGGGCCCTGCCAGTGTTTAAAATTGCTTCCTCAAACCATGTGTATGGAAGGATGCAACAACTGTCACATACTCACATGTACAACTCTCTGGTGACTGCAGTTGAATGATAAAATTCCCACTGAGGTCTTTAAATGAAGAAACACTGGTGAGTTGGCATCACTTTGAAAGATCGGTTCCTGTACATTTGGATCTGCACATGGGGGAAAGAGCCACTTGAGGAAATGTCCATCTAATGACAGTGTGGACACAGACAGGATGTGGGTATTAGTATGAATATCATGACAATTGTCTCTATTTTTACTTCTATCTGATGCTGAATACTCATGCTTTTGTAATGCATTAATAACTTATTTAACAGATATAATGAACTGAACTGAGCACAGAACTATCTTCAGCTGTTATAAATTAATATATTTAACATTTAAGTCAAACATCACTCAAAAGAATTATTTTGTGAAAGTGACTGATTCATCCCAAGTACAGAAGTACTTCAAGTTCTTCCCATGAATTGAAAATGTAAAGCACTGGAGGAGTGAGTCAAGGTCTGCCACCAACCCCATCATTTCAACAAGTCTGACAGTGCAGGTGGCCAAAAGCATTCAAAAGTGAACAGCTGTTTGTAGTCACTGTTACATAAGCAATTTAAAATCCAGAAAACTCTTACTCATCCTATACAAATATCTGAGAATTTTAATTAGGAACCTGCCTATGTGACTTTCCCTGAGAAGGAAAATTAATGTTTAAAAGAAAAAAGTAAGGATTATAAATATAATAACACATTTTTGCAATATTTTATATTTTAACCCTTCTAAAAATCCTTTTTTAGAGGTGCTGCTTGTGGGTGAAGCATGAAGTTGCAATTTCTCACTCATTAGTCAATTCCTTATTGCTACATAGGAGCCAAGAAATGTTACATACAAAACCATAGTCTGATGAATAACTTAAGAAATGAATCAATATGTAAAGAGGTGATGCAATGAATGATTTAGGTGAAATTTTTTAAAGCATTTTAATTTTTAAACTCTCCAAAGAAAAATGAGGAAAACTTTTCTTTTTGTTGCAAAAGGCCTGCGTTTTATATTTATATCATAATAATGGAATTGTAGTTCCCTGTGAGACCAGAGGAGAATATTCATGTGATGATTCCACATGAGAGAAATGTTTACTAGTTCATTTCAACAAAAGAAAGAGGTCAAATTATTCTTTAGAAGGACCAGTTTAATTATATACATTACTACGTTTCAATTGGCGCATGCTGGAATTTGTTATTTTAAACATAAAATTTGGTCATTTTGAGTTGAGTGCTTAGCCTCACACTTTCTAGTACATCTATTCTTCCACATTATCGATTGATTAAAATTTCACATGTAGTGTGTATCATTTTAATCGCTAAATTTTGAAAAATATTTGCCCAAAATAAATATCTGTAATATATCTTAGGATCACTGGGTCAGTCAAAGCACTTGAACATAATGATTCACAGTAGTAAGCACATTTCACAAAAGGAAAATGAAAAAAAAATTTTTTTTGTTACCAAGGATCGAACCCACGACTTCACTCTTGCCTTGTGACACTGAGCTAAATCCCTGGCATAAAATGAAATTCTTAAAATACAAAATCATGAGCTTTAGGAAGTGGGTTATTTTGCCACACACAGTGCTATGCTTTTACAGCATAAAATCTCAAAAGTTAAAAATGGAAGAAAGAGATCACTGACACAGATTTTGAGCTCATTAACTGCATGAGGGCTTGAGGTGCTGCTCTCACAGAAAGCAGCAGTTTATTTCAGCAACACTATGACTGTCTAAACTTAAAGGAAGAAAAGTGTAGTTAGCACTTCCTTCATAGGTGGAGTAATGCATTTTGACAAAACTAAGTATGTGATTTGTAGTAGCAGACTATTTATTGATGTTTAGTGACTAATTCAGAGAATATTTTCATGTGATTTGCTTGTGGAATTAAATATTTTAACATCTGCATATTGCCAAATTACCAATGTATTTTAATCTTCAAGAGAAAAAGATTCATGCTGAATATATTTAAATTGTTTATATGCCATAAAATTAGCACTCACTAAAAATATGTTTACATTCCTGTAAATTATATCGAAACATTAATAACACCTGCCCTAACTTTATATATTGAGGCTTTTGTTCTTCATTATGTTTTGGATAAACTGAACTTCGTTAGTGCATAGTAATTTTTAATTTATGACGAGCTATAATAACTTCATAGAAAATCTGGAAATTTTCACTTCTAAAGTATGAAGAGTAAATTATCAGTCTTACATGTACAGAGGCCTGAGCACAGCAATGCTATGGGCAGCACTGTTTCAGGAAAATGGACTTCGACTGCATTAAGAAGTGGTATAATTATGTCTAGTCTTCAGTATAATCTAGCTGTGTAGTGACAGAGACTTTTTTCATAATTTCATAAACACATGCATGTCCTATACACAAATCTTCAGAGTAGCCACACAGACTATTTATATAGGAAGAAAATATATGAAATTATAACATTTTAGCTTTCTCATCAGCAAAAGTCCTTTGCAGAGTTACATTTTTCCATGACTTGATCCGGCCCGCGGATCAATCCGTGGGTCTCACCTGGAGGAGAGACGGGATGGGGGTTGGGAGCAGGGCAAGAGGCGAGAGAAACGGAGACAAGTCGAGCGGTTCCAATCAAGTCTCGTTTATTGCGGAAATGTTCAAGGCTTATATAGAAACGGGAGTGGAAGCTGTCATCACATGGGGGCGTGGACAGGTCGTCGTCATTTCCCAGCGGGACAGGGGAGGATCATGGGAAATGTAGGCTTACAATGTAGGCTCGCAAGAAAGGATCATGGGAACTGTAGGCTGACACGCTTATTGCCCGCAGGGAGGGAAAAAACGGTGGAGAAATGAAGCGGCAGCCGCGAGACTGTTTCACCGCTCCCTACAATGACTTTAGCTCTCTAAGGATTAGATTATCACTGTAACACATTTCTTAATTCTTTTAGGAATAGAATTTAGGCTTCACAGTGCAGTCTCTTACTCTAATGAAAGTATGGAAATATTTAGCATTAATCTCATTCATTAAAGCTGTTCAGCAGATAAATGCTAGGGTTTTCACTACAAGTAATTAAACAAAGGGCCAGTTTTGGAGCAAAGAGATGAAACAGGGTGCTTTATTTCATTGACCAATTAGTATCTTCCAAAAGTCATCATTTAGTTGACCAAGTTCTATTGCATTTCTCCTCTCGTATACACATTCTTTTTTTTGGTGGCATCAGAGATTGAACTCACAACCTCCCACCTGCCAGGCAGGTGCTTAAGCCACTGACCCAAACTCCTGGCCCTTCATATACAAATTCTTATTCATCATAGAATCACGTTAAGTTTATTAGAATGTTCTAATCAGACGTTTAGCTGTACATTTAACTGTTGTCTTTAATAGAATTAAAATTTCCTGAGGCTCGGAGATGTGTGCTTCCTTTATTATGCTCAAAACTCTTGTAATACCATTAAGTAAATAACAGGTTGTAATAGAAAGATTATAGGACAAATTCAAAGAGCACAACAACTTGAATCATTATTCTTTTTTTAAGGAAAGTCATTTACTGTGGGTGAATAAAGTATGAAGTTACCAAGTTGTGAAGGAAAATAGCAAATCCCAGAATCCTGCCTAACATATTCTTCGAGGAGGCTTTGGAGTCACCCACTGGTAAATTACTCTTGCATAAAAAACATGGTACACACGTGCTGTATGATCCTGGCATCGCAATACGTAAATGATGCTTCTAATAAAACTCAAACTATAGCATCAGTATGAAAATACAAGAGAAGGAAGTTCTAACTCGCTTATCAAATAGAAAACATGGGGATATTCTGCTGCAAACAAGCCATTGAGCTGAGCAGAGGGCAGCAGAAGTCTGAGCACTTCTGAGTCTGGGGGGCAGCGGGTTAGGATGGGGCTCCCAGAAGAGACTGCTCTGACTACACAGGGACCAAATCCTACTCTCAGCACCTTTCAGACAGTAGAGTTGACAAATGAATTGTGGGAACACAGCGTGCACAGTAGGGTGTACTCTGAGAATGCAGGAAAAGAGCAAACAGGGCAGCAATGCTTCTGACAACGAGAATGGGAGATTTCAGTAGTGTTTTTGATGTTCTGAGTAATTCCTCTCCTTAGCATTCATAGCATCTGCTCTAATCCTAACTTGATGCTGACAGAGAAAGAGCAAGACACACAGACACACACGCACACACACACACACACACACACACAGAAACACACACACACACACACACATACACACAGGGTAGGGGAGGAGACAGACAAGAGACAGAGATTATGACAGCAATATTTCTGACTATGCAAGTTGGAGGTTTACACTCTGGTGGAAACTAGGATTTTGAATGACACATGCTATGATTTAACACTGAATTGTATTTACTCTTTCTATTTAAAAAACTAAACACAGACCTTTTTCTTTCTTAGTCATATTAATTAATACTTTTGTAGTAACTGAACAATTTATAACCTTTGCACCCAACATTAGACAGTAAGAAAATTTAGTCTGCTTTAATGATACTGTGACTTACTTAATATTGAAATATGCATACATCGAATATGTGTTAAGAATTTTACTAAACCTTGGAAAACAGAAATTGCATAATTTTCAACTCAAGAAAAAATTATGCACATAGGAAAAATTACAATACACTCCGTTCAGGGTGAAGGAGAGCAGAACTAAAACTAATGCAGAATCATCCTGAGTATTAGACAGCCAGGCACTAATCATATTTGTAATCCAGGGTCAGGAGTTGGACAGTTATAAAGGAATTGTCACTGTGATTCTTCATGGGTTCTATGCTTCTGTTTTTTCTTTTCCGGTAATAGCGAAAGCAGACAAAGATGTCCAATTCCACCATGATGATGGACTTTCTCCTCATGGAGTTTTCAGACCAGCGTGATCTACAGGTTTTCTACACCATGCTCTTCTCTCTGATTTATATGGTGACTGTAATGGGAAACCTCATCATTGCTGTGATCACCACACTTGACCAGAGGCTTCACGCACCTATGTACTTCTTCCTCAGAAACCTGTCCATCCTGGACTCATGCTACATTTCTGTCACAGTCCCTAACACCTGCATTAACGCCCTGCTGAGCAGCAGCTCTATTTCAAAGGCAGGATGTGCAGCTCAGGTCTTCCTAGTCGTTTTCTTTGTGTTAGTCGAGGTACTGTTTCTCACTATCAAGGCTCATGACCGCTTTGTGGCCATCTGCAAGCCCCTCCATTACCCTTCAGTAATGAACCCTCACCTGTGTGTCCACACCACACTGGCCTCTCTGCTCAGTGGCCTCCTCTATGCAGCCCTGCACACTGGCAACATCTTCCGGCTTTCTTTCTGCCACTCACATGCTGTCCAGCAGCTCTTCTGTGACGTCCCCTCTCTGCTGGCACTGTCTTGCTCTGACACCTTCCACAGCCAGGTCACCATCCTTGTCTCCAGTCTGGTGGTTGGTGGTGGCTGCTTCAGTTTCATCATCAAGTCTTATATTCACATCTTTTCTACTGTGCTCATGGTACCAGTGGGAGCAGACAGGAGAAAGGCCTTTTCCACCTGTGTGCCGCACATCCTCGTGGTGTCGGTCTTCCTCAGTTCAGGCTTTTTTGTCTACCTGAGCCCTGCTGACATGTCCGCCAGCATCACGGACATGGTCCTATCTGTGTTCTATTCTGTAATTCCCCCCCTCTTCAACCCTATTAACTACAGTCTCAGAAATGAACAGATAAAGTGCACCATCAGGAAACTCATGACAAGAATATTCTCAGGAAATGTACTGAGAATTAAGGAGCCTTTCCCTATCCAGTTTAGTCATAGTCATGTTGTCGGCAATCGATGCAGGTAACTGACTAAAGCTATTTGATGTCACTTGTGTAAATTTAATACATAGAACTTTGAAACATGTATTAATGCTTCATAGGGAACAAAGGAGAGTCCCAAGGGCACCATCTGGACAAATGTGTCACAAAGTCTCCTGTCACTGTGGTCTCTCAAGCCCCCTCCAACCTTGGGAGCCTGGATACCAGGTGTGAGGGATTCGCCTCCCCTGCTCTCTTTTCTTCCTTTCTTCCTTCCTTCCTTTCTTTCTTCCTTCCTTTCTTTCTTTCTTTCTTTCTTTCTTTCTTTCTTTCTTTCTTTCTTTCTTTCTTTCTTTTTTTGTGGCACTGGAGATTGAACTCACAACCTCACACCTGCCACACCTGCCAGGGCAGGCACTTAAGCCTCTGAGCCAAACTCCCAGCCCTGGTTTTTTGAGGCAGGGTTGCACTATGTTGCTCAGGCCAGCCTTGCGCTCATGTTGTAGCCCAAACCGGCCTCCAACTCACAATGCTCCTCCTACCTCAGCCTCCCAAGTGCTGGGATTAAAGGCGTGCACCACCACGCCCGGCTTTTTGCTCTGTCTTCTGAGATGTGAGTTGCTGGTAAACCACACTGTGCCTCCAGACTAGATGATGTCATTTTGTTTCAGATTCTCATGCATTTATGTGAGATTCCTATAGAAATCAAGAGACAAGTAATTTATCACATAGGGAAATTTATTAAATTAAGTTGTAGTTATTATTGTTATTATTATTTTATTCATCTTTTATCAGAGTTTGAGCAGGGCAGGGATTATATATATATATATACACACACATATATATGCATTTATAAATATATATATATATATCTGTTAATTTATAGGTTTGAAAATAATGGTGGCCTATGCTGTTTTATGGAACAGAATTACTGGTAATAGTTATTATTGCCAGTTGAAAATTATAAAGGTTTTCAAGCTACATCAAGGTTTATATTAAAACATGGGCCTCAGTTACATTTCTCATTGCTAAGACAAAATACCCAATGTCTACAAGTTAAGGGAAGAAAGGTTTAAGTAGTTCGCATTTTGTAGAGTTTTCAGTCCATAATCGACTGGTTTCAGGGCAGGGTGCAGCAGCACACAGGAACCACAGAGCTGAAAGTGTTCATAATTGCAAAGATAGCAAAGCGATCTGGGGTGACCACAGTTCTTTCAATACCTTATATCATATCCAGGCTATTAGGGAGAGAGGCAACCACAACTTTAATCCTAGTGCCCTTGATTCTAGTATTGCACCTTGAATCAATCCCAGCATTTCATACTCTTAATCCAGCCACCTCTGTAAAAGCCACACCTATGACCTCATGAGTCTTTGTTGGGGACATCTAGCCACAAGCTGTAACATCCTGACCCTTGGCACCCCAAAAACTCATGCACATTCCTTTATGCAAGAGATGATTTGTAACTGTTTTCAAATTCCTAACCATTTCAGCTTTGCTGAATAATTCAACTCCTGATTCTCCACTCATATTTAAGATAGCTGTTAACTGAAAGCCCCTGTATAAATGAAAAGAAAGTTAAACAACTCCACCATACAATGGAACAAGATAAACATTACCATTTTAAAAGTTAGAAATAAGGAGACACAAAGGAATGAACCCAAGTAAGTCCAACACCCACCAGGGTAAACATTAAGACCTGTACTTTCATGCACAGTATCCAAAGTCAGTCTGTGGCAAGATGTGAACTCCAAAGGATTTGGATGGCTCCACCCCCGTGACACTGCCATTGCTTGCACTTCCCATGGTTTCTCTCTTGTCCCCACTCTGCTTCCTTTTTGCAGTTTTCTTCAGATGATACACATTCTTGGCTTCTCCAAACTCCTGGGGTCTCCAATTCACCTTAACATTCACACTCACAGCTTCACACACAGTGCTCACAAGGGTACACTGCTTGGCCTCTCATCCATCTTCTTCAATCTTTGCAGAAGCCTTCCTGATACCACGACCCTCACATTCTGCATGTACCTAATACTAGCAGCTAGTGGATAATGTGAAGGTCTGCCACCAGCTGGAACAGTTGCCATCCTTCCTTTTCTCTAAGCTGTAGGGGTCACTGAGGACTCTGAATCCAATTCTAAGGAACAACTTCCCTAGGCTACCACCATTCTAGAACATGGTGCTCTGCATTCTCTTTTCAAAGTGCTGTGTTTCACTTTTGCAACTTTGTGAAAAGGTTAGAGTTCTGATGTTTTTTGTGATACCCTCAGATCATCTTTTCTGTTATCTCCCTCTGAAATACTTGGCTTTTCTTTCTAGTATTTTTGGCAACAAGTTTGTTCTCTTTTCCATCTTTGCCAGCTCTCACTTTACTGGAGCTGTCATTCTGTCCAAACTCCCAAAGTTTGGATCATTCTGATGGGTTATTTGCTCTTGGTTCTCAACGGAAATTGGACTAAAATGTCCCCAAGAGTATATATGTCAACATTAGACTGCCTTGAAATTTCTTCTGCCATATAAATTATTCCACCAACTTTAACCTCAGTCACAAACAAAGTGTCTAGACATGGGTGAAATACAGAAAAAATTTCTGCGAAGCCTTAACATACATCACCCACAGTGCAACAACCAATGCAATCCTTCCCAGTAGAAACATCTTTACCCCTGTATTTACTGGCAACATTTCTGACAACATTGTAGTCTTCTGAGTTCTGACCACAGTCTCCCATCAAGTAGTGAAAGAGTTTGCAGCTCTGCTTTTTCAGGTGGCATCTCCAGAGCTTTCTAACTCATCCCCTTCCCACAAGCCGTCTGCAAACTCACATGGTCAGATAGAGTCACTGCGAAGATCCCACTTCTCTAATACCAAATTCTGTTAGCTACATTTCTCTTTGGTGAGACAAAAGACCCAACACCTGCAAGCTAAGAGAAAAAAGTCTTATTTAGCTTAGTTTGTAGAGGTTTCAGTTCATAATGCGCTGATTTAAAAGCAGGGTGGCACAGTAGACAAACACTGCAAAGAAGAAACAGTTCACAGTGTGCAGGAGATAGAAAAGCAACAAGTAACAACCACAGCTGTTTCTACCCATTACTTGTCCACACGACTTAGTTGAATAGCACTAACACACTTAATTTTACTACCCTTGATCCTAGCATTGTACCATGAATCAATCCTAGCCTCACTCACTCTAGATCCAGCCACATCTGAAAAACTCCCACTGATGCCCACATGAACCTTTGGGTGGACATCTAAAGACTACCCATAACAACATGAAAATTTAATGACTGAAATGATAGAACCTGAAGAACATAGCTCACATCCCAAAAAACAAATTTCCTCTAATTATATAGTTCAAAAGTAGATTATCAACATCAAAGCATTAATACAAAAAGAGAAGGTGTTTAGAACATTATTTTTTATATTGGAAGAAATTATGCTAAAATGGTCTTTGTGTAGAGCAAACAACTGAAATTTAAAAATAACTGCAAGAAAATGTGGAAACAGAAAATGTGTTTATTGTAAAGGAAACATAGATTTCCTTATTTCGATAAAAGTCTGATTCATTAAAAAATTCAAAAGGTAATAATTAATCAATAAATACAAATTTGAAAAGAAAAATATAGATAATAAAGTATTTAGAAAACGGACTTGTACTCCAGATATCAAGCAAAACAATGATTAATGAAATCACCATTAACTGTGACAAAATGTAGCACTACATAGTGGGTATAATCTTTAATATGTTTTGAATTGGAAAGAAAATACTTGGTTGATGATAAATTGTAAAAATAATACCACATTAACTTATGCTGTATCACTCTAAATTTCTTTGAGGATACATCTTCCAAAAATGGAAATACAAGTGGAACATCAACATAGCTGTTTCAGATGTGGTTTATCCCTTAGTCACATGCTAGACCATTGCTCAGGGGACAGGGATTGACATGATGAATTATTTAAACTGTGAGACCTTAGTAGATAATGGGTAGATATTTGTGGTGCTGCCCCTACTAATGAGTTAGTTCCCACCTGAGTGTGTTGTTCTGAGAGCCTGATCTCTGGATCTGTCTCTGTTTCCTGTCTCACCATGAATTTCCTCTAAATGTACCCCTACCATGATGTCACTGTCATCACCTCTCCCACAGGGCTGAGCTGTGGTAACCACATGATCTTGGACTTGCAGGCTCCCAAATGTGATCTAAAGGAACCTATTGTCTTTATATGAAACTCAGGGTCAAATTTTCTTTTTGAACTAGGAAACAGTATTAAAACAAATGGCACCATCATGGAGCTCTATCCACACTACTTATAGAACCATGGTCAGATGAATAGAGAATCTAGTTTTCCATTTACACTGGAGAATTAAACAGGTTATACATGTTGAAGACAATGACAGGAAGGTACTGTACACAAGAGAATCTGTAACCTGGAGACATCAAAGGAACTTTAATGTCCGAGGGTATAATCCAAAGGCACAGCGCTTACCTATCAAGCACAAGATTCTGAGTTCAATTCCTGGTACAAAAAAAAATCTATACATACATTTTTTTAAAAGATAAATTATTTCTCCAGTCTCTTCATTCTAAGAGTAGAAATTTCCCTCCACAATCCCTAGAAGTAAGGAAATTTGGACATTCCCTGTGTCAACTGGAAAACCAAACCTGAATCAATATGCATATGTGTGTGTTGCTATTTCTCTACCCTTTGTACATATCAGAGTGTTATTTGTTTTACAAGGTGCTGGAACAGTTGTTCTCACCCTTTAATCAAATTCTGAATAAATTTCTATGGTTTCCATGATAGGTGGGCAAATAATACAATAGCTGAGCCCTAAACCCAGGGCTTTGACCATACTTTCTGACAGCAAAACCAAAACAGAAAACAGAAGATAAAATTTAAAGGTTTATCAAGGGTACACATGTTGGGCCTACAGATGCACTATGGGTAACTAAAATCTGGATAAATTCCAAAATCTCTCCATCATTTCATATCAGTCTCATTTATTGGGTTAATTTATTGAGAAGCCTGCCCACTCAGGTTTGCATGTAGGCACATTAATCAATTAAGGACATCTGTCTAGGAACTGTCAATACATGGTTGACAATGTCACCCACCACCAAGACTGAGGAGAACAAGATACTTTCGAAACGTGCTAGGAAAATCAGTTGTCAGCTCTTGCCACATTCTGTTCCATACTCTCTTGAAAATCAAGTTTGCAGACATTGTCCTTCAAGTGCAATCCTCTTAGATTCTTGGAACAGGAGGTTCACCCCAGAGTGAAAGCAGTGAGCCCTGAGATAGAGTCCACACTGCTCTGCTAAGCAGGAGCCCTGTCCTCCTGGGAGCTGGATCAAACCTTCAGGCCATCAGGGCTCCTCTCAGACAGCTCAGAGATCCAGCCTGAGATGAGGCCCTGCCAGACCCCAGCCCAGACATTACCCCACTAGCTGTGCAAACACCAGCAATAGAACACTGGCCCTGGCTTCACCCCCTACTACCGCAATCCAAAAAGCTCCAATATGTCTCTGAGCCACTTACACGGGACCCTGATCCTGAGTCTGCCCTTCCTCAAACAGTCGCCTGAATAAAGCTCTTCCTCTCCCTCCATCACTGCTCACCTCTTTGCTGAGAATCAGGAGTTGAGCACAATCTGTGTTTGGGGACTCACAGCTGAGGGTTTCACCCTGTCCCATACAAGTACAAATGTGAAAAGTTGCATCAAAAGACTCACCACTCCTAACCTAAGAAAAAATAGTAACACTGAAATGTAAAACACCTCTTGAAAATGTTACTGAGCTTTTAAAATGTTTAAATTATATTTAAAGAATAATTTGCATCAGATAATATTTTACATCTCTTATATCAATGAAATCCTTAATGCATTTAAATTGCATAAATGTTGGAGGTTCCTTATATCTATAATTCATACTTAATTACATTGAGAAAAACAATGAAAAGGAAACTTTTTATCTAGGAATAAAACTAAGAATTATATTAACATTTGGCTTTTTGGAAAGTTTTTTTTTAAAAATACAGAAAGATAGAAAAACAGAATGACACATATAAAAATATAGCAACCCTGAAGTAAATAGGAAGAGATGGACCTTGACAAATTCAATAAAAGCAACTTATTAAGTAACAGAAAAATGAAAACTTCTTCCTGTAATCAGAAACAACACAAGGGTGCCACAATGATCAATTCTGCTCAGCACCGTACTCAAAGTATGAGCCAGAAAAATAAGGAAAGAAAAATAAAAAAGAGATAAGTATAAGAAAGGTGTCAAATTATTATAATACACAGCTGAAATGATATTTGAGACAGATGACCTAATGAATTGCACTGGAAAACTATGTAGCAGGACACAAATTCATCACACAAAAACTAATAGAATTTGTGTACAAATAATGAATTCGAGGAGAAAAATGAAAAGATTTATAATAGCATCAGGAAAAATTAAATACTCACAAATGACATAACCAAGGAAGTTAAAAACCTCTAGTGTAAAATCTGCAGTTCTCTGAAAAAAGAGATTGAAAAAAACATCAGAAAATGGAAAGATGTTCCTTCGTCCTATGTAGGCAGAATCTATATTTTCAAAATAGCCACACTTTAAAAACTGATACATTTAAAGTAAACCTCATCAAAATACCAATAGCAATCCTTCCAGAAAGAGAGAAAAGTTGGAAAATTATTATGGAACCAAAAGACACTCAGAAGAGCAAAAGCAATTCTGGGCAACAGAACAAACCAGGAGGCTTTGCAATACCTGACTTCAAGTCATAGTGCAAAGTTAGAGTGATAAAAATGGCATGGTACTGACACTATGACATGTGTATCAAGAACAACTAGAGAGGATTCAGAGCATCCCAGGACTCACTCAGCTATATGACCTTGGACAAACAAACCAAAAGCATATCATGGAGGAAAGATAGCCTCATTCAAAAATTGGTTTGGGAAAACTGGCAATGTCTATACAGAAGTTTAAACTGGGCTCATATCTCTCAACATATGCTTAATAAAAATCAAAATGGATCAAAGATCTAAGGATTAGAATACAAACAATTAACTTGCTGAAAGATAAAATAGGTAAAGCTCTTGAAGTCAGAATTGTAGGTAACACTTTCTTAACAGAAGTGCATGAGAAACAAAACCAACAATTGGATCACAGCAAAATAAAAGAAAATTTGCCCAGCAAAAGAAAGAATCAAGAGTGAACAGGTGACCAAAATAATGAGAAAATTGTTACAAACTATTATGCAGAAAGAGGAATAATACCATAGATAGAAAAAGATAGACAAACAGACAGACAGATGAAAGGTAGATTGCAAAAAATTATAGCTCTGGAAATAAAAGGCCCAATCCAAAGATGGGGAACTGCACCTAACAGATACTTCTCGGAAGTATGATAGCCACTAAACATGAAAAATATTAAATATCTTAGACCATTAAGTGAAAATGAATGAAACAACCCTACAATGTAAAAGGTGGTGTAAAACAGCAGTTTTACACAAGAAAGAAAGGCAATCATCAAGAAATGAAGTAATAAGAAATGCTGCCATGGCTGTAGTGAAAAGGGATCTGTTCTACATTCAGCCATCAGGTACATTATGTTCAACCACTGTGAAAATCAGCATGGACATTTTCAAAGAATTAAACATTCAAAGAATTAAATATTTGACCTATGTAATGAAACTCCTGATACTTTTCCAAAGGAGCTAATGACATCAGAATGCTATGCTATGTGCATATTCTTGTTTGCAGCAGCAGAATTCAAGATAGTTAAATCCTGGAAGCAAACTTTATTTCCATTAACAGAAAACTGGGTAAGGAAAATGTGGTGTTCACACACAAGCCGGTACTATTCTGCCATAAAGAAAGATGAATGTGAGTCATTTGTAGGAAAATGGATGCACTTTGTTATTCTTCATCTGATTGTCCTCCAAAATCTTGGTGGTCTCATAGGTGTGGATTTCCAGAGCTGGCTCAACCTAGAATATACAAATATGTGACCTAAGTCGATTAGTTCACTGATCAGATTAGCATGGTTCCGAACATGGCTGAAGGGAGAAGAGCCATCCTGGGTCTGAGTACCACCAACCCCTAGGCTTGTAGCCGTGATGGAAAAAACAGAAATCGAGGTTCGATGCTGGTGCCTCCTCCTGCCTACTATGCTAGACTGTTTATCTTCAATGATGCCCCTCCTCCATGCAGCCCTGCCTTGAGGCATGATGGTTATGAACTGAAATCTCTACAAACTGTGAGGTCAAATCAAGTTTTTCCACTTACACTTCTCAGTGTCTCAGCAAGAAGAAAAAGATAAACACATCTTGTGCTCAAACTAGTAAGCGCTATACATTAGAAACACAATGTAAAATGGCTTTTCTTGTTTGAGAAACTGAAATTTGAAACAAAGCGCAAAATAAAAGATCAATAAAAGGGGAAAGTGTGATAGAACTTTGGCTAATGGAAGGGTCCAAGAGAACCTTAATGAAGGGAAGGAGTTGGAACATAAAACCATTACAGATGTGCTATGTCCATGTGCCAAACACCCACAAGGAATACAAACAGTACATCATGCAGACATGAATGAAATACAATAATACTGAAAACAATAATGAAAATAAAAAGGATCTAGAGACAGAGGCATGGGAAGCTGAATGGGAATAAAATGAATCAGTCATTTTATGTACTTGCACCTGCTCCCTAAAAATGAATGTAAACTTCATGCACTGCAAACAGGTGCTAATGAAATAAAATTAAAAAGTGAGAGAATGTTGTAAACCTGCCTGTGTTCAACACTCAAGTTTATTACTCATGAGTGTATTAAATAGTTTTTATCTACCTACTTTTTTCCTCTACCTCTCCTCAGTTTTTGATTTAGATTTCAAATAATATAATTTATCAGCACATACCTGTCCATATCTTGCTAAAAGGACTTTATAAACAAAATAGTTACACTATTATCTTCTTATATTAAAGTGTATCGCCTTTTAAAATTTTCTCACACTTTTTTTCAGTCTAAGATGATATGCAATGTTTTTGTTTGCTTGTTTGTTTTGTGGAGCTGGGGATTGAACTCACAACCTTGTGCCTGCCAGCCAGGCGCTTAAGCCATTGAGCCAAACTCCCAGCCTTAGTTTTATGAGACAGGGTTGCACTATGTATTTCAGGTCAGCCTCAAATTCACAACACTCCACCTACCTCAGCCTCCCAAGTGCTGGGATTAAAGGCATGTGTCACCATGCCCAGCTGATGAACAGTTTTGTAAGTGGAATAGAAATGAGTTTCCTGTGTTTCTAGTTAACCATATTTCAAAAATGTAGGCACATGTGACAATTTAAATTTAAATTTATAAGAACTAAAATGAAATCTAAAAATTAAGTTACATTCTAATTCTTGCTGGGTTCCTTTACAGGGAGCAAGTCCTCACTTACCTTCTGGTATGGCTATTTAAATTGTGATGAGCAGGTGAAACCCTCACATGATTTTTACTTTATTCTGATGCTTAAAATAATGAACTGACTTCTCCTCACCTGCTAAAGTGATCAGTAACATATTATAGTTTTCTAGTCAATACTGGGACTCTCCAGTCTAGATTGGGATATAGTGTTTTAGACAACACTGAGACTCTACAGTCAATACAGGCAACATAGTTTTTAAATTAACTTGACTGATCTCTGGTAATGACTGTTGCTTTGTTGAAAGAAGACTCCAGGCAAAGACACACATGATGAGTAGTTTATTGGCCACAATCTTTGTTAATGGAGTTCACTGTCTTAAATACATAACAAGAACGAAGACAGTCTTTACTATATGAGAAAAAAGGCCTTCTATGAGAAAGGAAGTCCAAAGACAGTCTAAGGTATGTACATGTTTTAGTTGAATTAATAGAGTTGGGGACAGATGAGCTGATCAAATTGGGCCAGCTTGGGAAACAACACACAAAATATCTTCTAACTCCTGCAACTAGCAAGCCAGGGTCTCCCTCCAAGTCATGCTGTGCTCCATCTTCACTCTTATTAGCAGCTGACCCTTCAGGAGACCTTTCAGGACAGACCACATTACAGCTCAGAAGCACAGCTCTCACATACACATTCACAGTGCTGACTCCCACATTCCCCCTTTTTATTATTATCATCAACAAAAATTGCTTGTAATACACTGAGCTGGACCTCAGCCACAACTTCCATCATATGTAAGATTTGTTTTTCAAATTGTATCCTGCAGAATGAATGTCATAAAGCAATCACAACAGTTAAGCCGATAGATAACAACAATCCTCTAATAAATATCCCCAACATACTGGTATTTAGTCCTGAAAAACATTGTGAAGTGTTCAGTCAATGGAACTCCTCCTCTAACTGTTTAAATGTGCTTTGAGCTAATTGTTGGTGTATGGTAGTTATTTGATGTGTTAGATGATATGTAGCAAGTCAATGTGCTGCTCCAATGAGATTTTGGAAATATCTTGTAGGTGAGATGTTACCCTCTTCAAAGTTTTTCAGTATACTTATATTGAAGGGCTTTTACACAGTGCTTGCATACTGCCAACCACATTTTAACTGCAAATGGATAGCCATTGTTGTGTGCTCTTCCCCTAACCATTCTACTCTAGCCTCAAGAGCCTACAACGTAGCCATAATAACTCTCAATGTTTACTCCTAACTCAGCAGTAACATTGATGAGAAGAGTCTGCACTGTTGTAGCAGTGTTGATGCTGTTAAAAAGCGAAACACTAGCCATGGGTGCAAGTACAACTACAGCTGATATTATAAACTTCTTGTTGACAACATTTTGGTCTGACCTTTTGTAAAGCCTTAAGTAGTACTTGAATACTGTGTTCCTCTGATCAAGCTTTATTTAGATCTACCAGCAGTCACCCTGCTGCCCTATGTTTTAGAACCATAAAAAAATAGTATTATGCTGAGATACTTCATTATAAATAATACCAGAAAGTAGTACTGATAGTAATAGTATACCAAGAA
The DNA here is from genome assembly GCA_004363535.1 of Dasyprocta punctata. Classification (NCBI taxonomy): domain Eukaryota; kingdom Metazoa; phylum Chordata; class Mammalia; order Rodentia; family Dasyproctidae; genus Dasyprocta; species Dasyprocta punctata. Next base: position 8,486 of record RJWM01020624.1, on the reverse strand, counting down.
AAAATAGGTTTGGATGGAGGAATATTGCCCCACAGAAAAACATAAGGATGTGTTGTGCAAACAGTTACAAAGTCACACCCGTCAATCAACATGAGGCGAATAGTTGCCAGTACTGTTTGAATATTGTTCCTGTGATACAGCGTGAGGGAAGAACGGCAGTCCAGCCCCCAACTGCTGTGCACATGGCGGGTTAGTTGCTCCTCACTCTACACCAGCTGTGAAATAGACCTGGAGAGTCCTTGTTCGCTCCAGCTTACAGTCTCACTGGAGTAAGCGCTGACAGCTAGTGTCTTGTTTCCTCTATAGAGTGACCCATGTGGCCCTGTCCCACACAGTGGCATTAGAAAGAATGCTGACACATGTCTCCACGTGGCATGGAGACCATTGCACCGAACATTGCTTTTAATGAAAATCCCTTTTCTGTCGGCAGATAGGAAAGGAAGGAGGAAGTATAGGAGAACTGTGCTCTTGCTTTTGTGTGACATCTGCAGTGACTGCCTTGACAATGGTTAGTTGGGCGGGCGGTTAATCTTTCTTTGGTTGATAATAGGGATGTTGTCATAACTTGATTGAGACCCAGGAAGTGTGATCATGGTGCACAGTATGGCAGAATGGAGGATAATTAGTCAGGAGGGTGAGTGTCTTGTTTCTGGATAACTGGCGGTTCTCTGGGCAGCCCCAGATTGGTGGGATCCATATTTTTCCTGTTCAAGCTGAATCATTTAGAACTGTGAGGGAGTCTGAGTGCTGCCAGGTTAATGGTGTGAAAAGAGGAAGGTTAAGCACATTAACCCAGTAGATTAGCAGACATGACAGGTGCCTCCACAAGCAGGAGGCATGGCCCTAGGAGAACACTTGCCCTCTGAGCCTGGCATAAGACCACTCCCAGGTACAGGTGGATTGTCAGGTGTCTCATTCAGGTCATCAGGTGCTTTAAATCCTTCTGCAATCCGTGGTTGCAAGCAGCTGCAGGGAGCTCACTGGGTCCCATTATTTGTAAGCACAGGCAGATCCCTTCCTCCACACTGTACTGGGAGGGGACTTTGCACTGGGCAGACCTGTCCTGTTTAATGGGTACCATGTGCTGTGGCACCAAGGTGAAAGGGAGAACAGGGTGGGGATACAATGAACACCTTCCGAGGACAAATTTTAAAAGTCCAGAGTGAAGAAAGAATGATGAAGATGCTCTGTGGTGATTCCCATAGGGGGGTCTCCCTCATTCTTTATTATTTTTATAAGAAATGCTTTAACACTTTATGTTGATGTTTATGGCCTGTGTCATTATAGGGAAAGTTAGTAATATGAATAACATTTTAACTGTGAAGGAAATTTGTAAAAATAATATTTTAAAGTAGTGCTTTATTATTAGGTTTGAGATATTGAAGAGTTTTTATTATGGAACAGTATGGTGTTAGGTGTCAAATAGAACTTTTGCAATTAAATTTTTGGTGAGCTGTGCCACAGAAGAAACCTAAATAAGTTTTTATAGATATATATAAATACTAAGGAGACCCAAAGCTGTGACATGGGTGACATCAGTCTGTTATTTATGGTTGACCCTAGTGTATTATTCTAGAATAATTCTAAAATATGACTCTGGGCTATTATAATTTAGAATATCATTTATATCTGTATATTACTTAAGCAATGTGAAAACAATAGTTATATAGTGAGAATTATTATGTTTTTATTACATAAAAGCTTCAATATTTTATGCATGTTGTATTTAATAATCCTGTAATATTTAAATCATTAAAATAATAATGAGTGTTTTTAATAGTATTTTATTAGAGTATTTATTAAATAGCTATATCTGGGCTTTGGGACACTCAAAGGAATAATGTAAAATTATGTATTAATTAGTGTACATGTGTTAAAATAATGTTTTTAATTGTTTATTATGTGGGTTGGATAGTTGATAATAAGTCTTTTAAAATTTGTTTAACAAAAATGTAGATGTATTTATTTTTATTTTAGGATCTATTGTCTCATTCTAATATTTTAAAAATAATTTAATACAGAACATATGCATTTATATTTTAAATATCTATTGGATTTTTTTTAAAAAACCTAATAGGAAGCTAAATGCTTTTGGAATGGATTTTATTTAGAGAGTAATTGTTTTGCTAAGTTATTTCAATATTATTGTGAAAATATTAAGCAGCTACTGGTGTTAATTATTTTGGGGTGGGTTTGTAATGATTTAGTGATAAAACTTAAGGATATAATTAAATTATGTGTATATCAGAGGTGTACATTTTTATTGGTTGACAAAATTATTTACATATTATTTTGAAAAGTTAAAGAATACTATAAAGTGAGCAAGTCAAAGTAGAGCTACATTTTTTTATTTAAACGAAGAAAAAAAGACATATATAACAAAGACAACAAGCAAAAGAGACAAACAAACGAGTAGAGTAAATGCACAACAGTAACATTGCTGGTTTACAAAACCGGATGATAGAAACTTGACAATGGTTGCAATATTGCATATCGCTATCTTTGAAATGGTTATTTACATTAACAGATATAGACATGTAAAATTGATCTAATCATATGAGTATTAATTGTTCTTTCTCAATAACGAATACATTCAGCAGTGTGTTCATTTTAGTTATCTTACATGTACATATATACAGGTCCATATCTTTTCTTCTTCCCTTCTCTTTCTGCCCTTTCCCTTCCCAATTACTTTTGCTCTTTGAGTTGTTTTTTACCTTTACCTAGTATTTATTATAGATTTTGGATCATATATACTTTTCTGTTTCTACACTAAGGAGACAATATGGTATTTACACATGTGGGTTTGATTTATCTCACTTATGAGTATGGTCTCAAGATGTGACCATTTACTTATAAAAGTCTCAATGCAATCTTTCTTAATAGCTGAGTAGTACTCCATTGTAGAAAAATACCACATCTTTTTTATCCATTCTTTGATTGATGGGCACTTGAGTTGTTTCCAAAATCTGGCTATTACAAATTGGGTTGCTATAAACATGGGTGCACAGATATCACTGTGGTACGATGTTTTCAATTCTTCTGGGAAAATGCCCAGAAGAGGGATAGCTGGGTTGAATGGGATCTCTAATCCTAGCTTCTTCAAAAATCTCCACACTGACTTCCACACTAGTTGCACCAGTCTACACTCCCACCAACTGGGCAGAAGAGTTCCTTTTTCCCCACAACCCCTCCAGCATTTGCTGTTGCTTGATTTTTTAGACTTGGCCATTCTTTCTGGAGTGAGATGGAATCTCAGCGTTGTTTTAATTTGCATTTCCCGAATGACGGTTGATGTTGAACATTTTTTCATATATTTATTTGCCATTTGTATTTCTTTCTTTGAGAAGTGTGTATACATCTCAGATGCCCATTTTTAGATTGGGTCCTTGAATTTTAGGGGCCTGATTTCTTTTAATTCTGTATATGTTTTAGATAGAAGTCCTTTGTCTGATGGACAATTGACTAAGATATTTTCCCAGTTCGTGGGTTTTCTTTTCACTGTGTTGGAGATTTCCTTTGACACGCAAAAACTTTTTAGTAGGATGAGATCCCAGTTGTTGATTCTGGGAAGTGCCTCCAGTGCAATTTGACTTTTGTTCATGAACTCTCTGCCTACTCGTATGTCATCAAGATTTTTACCTACTCTGAGCCGGGCGTGGTGGCGCACGCCTTTAATCCCAGCACTGGGGAGGCTGAGGTAGGAGAAGCCTTGTGAGTTCGAGACCGGCTTGGGCTACAACCAGGGCCGGGAGTTTGGCTCAGCGGCTTACACGCCTGTCAGGCAGGCACGAGGTTGTGAGCTCAATCCCCGGTGCCAAAAAAAAAAAAAAAAAAAAAGATTTTTACCTACTCTGTCTTCTAGTGTCCATGCGTATCACCATGCACTAAAATAAATTCAAAACAGAGAGCTACATTTTTTGTGAAATACATTTCATAAGTTATACAATCTGCCTATCAATCAATATTTAAAATATTAATAGCATTATGGGCATTCCAGATATATAAAATTGTGAGGGGCACTAAAACATGAAAGAGTGGACAAGCAAGATTAAAATTTTGAAATCTGTATTTATTTTATAAAATGTCTGAGAATTTCTGTATTTGGCTATTTAGTGTGTCTCTACATAACAATAAATCCTGATCAAAGGAAAGAAAATAGTAATAGTGTAAGAAGTTAAAACACTATAGATTATTTAATTGTTTTAGATGGATTTTTGTGGTACATGATAAGTATTGTTGTTTTGAGACAGGAAATCATAAAACCCAAAGAGAACTTGTAAGTCCATAATTTTTATAATTCATCATTGGGAGACTCAAAAACTGAGCCCAAGAAAAGGAAAGAATAGCATACTAGATTAGAAACAAGCAAATATACAATATATGAAATAAAATGAAGATTTTGATAGAGAATCGCAAACGCCATTTTCTCAAGCTATCAGTTGAACTTTAAACACAATTTAAAATATATAAATATCAGGAAAAATGGATTAGAGATCATAGATTAAGGTATTGAAGGAAATTTTAAATATTTTTACTGTAAGGTAAGTAAAACTTTTTTGTGAATTTTTATTTTGAGATTTTTTTTTTTTGAGCCCTGAAATACTATCTCGACACTGGAAGTAGCAAAGGAAATCTTTATAATTTTACCTTGGTTCTAATATTATATTAATAACTGATTTTGGACCATATATTAAATACAAATACTTTGTCTCTTTTAAGCATTAAAATTTATTATCTTATCTAAATTTTCATTGGAAAAAGTGTCATCAGACATTTTCGCTTAAGTTCAAGGATGTATGTGTATAACTCAGGTCCATGTGGCTTGTGTGTTTAACACTGCCTGCTGTTCCAGGAGTAGCCGCTGGCATTAGTCCTTTTTAAAGGAATGAGCTCTCATTGCTCCCAGCTGAAGCTCAGCCAGCACAACCAGGCTTGCTGCTTAAACTCATGTGTTTTGTTGTTGAGTGTTAGGGTGGAAATTGCAACAGTTTGAGTTGGAGGTCTTTGTTTTGTTTTGATGCTGACATGGAGATCCAAATTGCTCTCTTTTAGAAGGGATAGGGAAGATAACCTTGAAAATAAATAGTAATAAATAATAAAAGAAGCAGAAAATTAAGACAACTTTTATTTCTTTGGCAGGATGAAACCTTTATCGTACAGAATCCACTCATATACTTATAGCCTTTTAAATACTTTTTCTTTCAAATATGGTAAATCTTTTGTAACAACTTGACTGTAACTGCTTGAATTTTAAAATCTTCCCTTTTGATAGTAAACCTGATCACCTGCCAATAGACCTCTACATAACTATGGATCAATTTTTTGTTGTGTTAAACCAAGATAGAACAGAGAAAAGAACAAGTTAATCTTGTAGATGTAAGAATTTGTAATATAAAACAAATGTTTCAAATGTTAAGTTAATCAACTTAAGTTGGAAACCAAAGGTACATTTTTACCAATTAGCCCAAGTTTGCAATTTGATGTGCTGTAAACCTTCCTTAGTCCTGCAGGCCTTTTTGGCCATTTAGCCAGTCTGGAGCTCTCCATGCACACACTCCTGCAGGCACCACCACCAGCACACAGAATCTATGCTGATGTCTGTTGTTGCTGAAATTTAGTTTTGTTTTTAGACTGAATAGACTTTCCTGTTTGAGGCTATTTAAGATATTTTATAATTTGTCTGTGGCAGTCTCTGGCAACCAAGAACAACACTTTGAAATAGTTACTAAAAGAATGTTTAATTCCCATGGAGTTTGGGTCACATAAATAGTTGGAAACAACTGTTACACTGTTTTTGAAGTAGTCTTTGTTTCTGGGTCGTGTTGTGGCCCATCCTTATCAACAGGGACAGCCTGTCCAGCTGGGTATTTAATTCCCTGTATTACTCACCTACTTCCGGTTCTTATGGAAGATCACATGGGGTCACCAAATGTAGTTCCGAGTCAATACTGGGGATCCCAAATCAATATGGGCACGTAGATTCCCAGCAAATATTGGGGCTATCCAATGAATATCGGGAATGTAGTTTTTTAATTAATATTGGGTCCATTCTCTGATAAAGACTTGTGATTTGAGGAAAGGAGACTTGTGATCTAGACACGCACGAGGAGTGGGTTTGTTGATCACACTCTTCATTAAAGGTTTACACTGTCTTAAATGTATAAAGACATCAAAGCTGTTCTGTACTAATTGATCACAAAAAGCATTCTATGAGCAAGGAATTGAAAAGATAATTTAAGGAGAGTATATGTTTCACTTGAGCTGGTATTACTGTCTGCAGCTTAGAAAACAGCACTGAAAATGTTTCCCTCATCCTGCAGAGAGGAGCCACAGTTTCTCTCCGAGTCAGGCTTTGCTCTGTCTTCAGAGCGTTAAGAGCAGCTGACTCTTCCGGAGAACCCTCAGGAGAGGCCTGTTTACGGCTTAGAAGCAGAACACTTCATTCATGCATTTTCAGTGCTGACTCTCACACGTTTAATTCTATTGTCATTATGGGTGGGTGGACCTAAATTAACTAAAAGAAATTTTATTCATTGATGTTTAAAGGGCCTTATGTTAGTCTAGCATGAACTTTTTCAGTTTTACTCTTATTTCTGTTATGGTGCAAGTTATCTCAGAGAGCTTTCTTGCTGTCAATCTGGTAAAATGCAGGACTGTAGGAGCAGCTGGTATGGCTCACATCTGCCCTTCAAATTCACATAATTGTCCAAAAGCCAATGTAGTGTCAAACAGTACTCTTGGTAAACACATATGAGAGATTGCTTCCTTAGGTGCACTTCTGAATGTGATCACTGAAAATGACTAATATTTCTTCCTATATAACAGAAGAGAATTACAGGATGTATTAATATTTTTAATGACACTTAGGGCCATTTATTGAACAAATCTGTACTATTCCAAGCAGAAAATGTCTCTCATCTGGTTAAAACAACAACAACAACAGCAGCAACAAAAACTACTTGTGTGCAGTACACATTACAACACATAGAATCTGTAAAAATCTTTCAGTTTGCATTTCGAGAATTAAGGAAAATTTTTCTAGTATCACAATTCATTCAGTGATGTGATAAACTCCAAATAGCTAGATAAGTGCATGCTTGCTTATGCAAGCATATATCTTAGTGTATCCTTTCTGTATAAGTGGGAATTATAGACAAAAATGTTGAGAGATTTCTTAATTACACAGTTCGCACTGAAGTAGTTCTGCTAAGTTTTAATCCAGGGGTCATTTTATTTGAGAATTGTAAATAGCATCAAGATTTATCATCTTTTGCCTGCCAGTAAGGGTTTCCACTATTTTTTTATGACAGTGAGTGCTGCCAATCATTAATCTAGCCTACAATGTAAGAAGGAAATGGACATCAATATTTCCAAGTGTACAAGTTGACTGAGGTCCACACATGTGCACTGAGGAAGTCAAATCCAATTGTACTGAACAACAATGTTCTGGGAGCTCCTACTGAGGCTCTGGGGCCCAGCCAATGTCTAACATTGTTTCCCTGAACCATGTACATGGAATGATGTAACAATTGTCACATACTCAAATGAACTACTCTGGGGATTGCAGTTGGACAACAAAATTATTACAAAAGTCTTTCAAAGAAGAAACACTGGTAAGATGGCATCTCTATGAAAGATCGGTTCCTGTCCATTTGGACCTGCACATGGGGGAAAGGCTGCTGGAGGAGCGGGTCATCTAACGACAGTGCGGACACGGAGAGTATGTGGTATTACTGTGGATCTCATGAACATTATTATCGCATCTCTTTCTTCTTCCTTTGCAATGCATTGATAACTTATTTCACAGATTTCATGAAATGAGTTGAGCACAAAACTATCTACAATTGTTGTTATAAGTTAATGCATTTAATATTTGAGTCAGTCATCACTCAGAGCAATTATTTCATGAAACTGAATTGTTCATCAAATGCACTGAAACATTTCAACTTCTTCTCATGAATGAAAAATGTAAAGCAATGGGTGAGTGGGTCAAGAGCTACCACCAACATGATTATATCAAAAAGTCTGACAGTGCAGATAGGCAAAGGGATTAAAAACTGAACAACTATTTGTAGTCACTATCAAATGAGAAATGTAAAGTCCAGAAAACTCTTACACATTCTATATAAATGTCTGAGACTTTTAATTAGAAGGCTGCATTTATGACTTTCCCTGAGAAGGAAAATTAGTGTTTAAGACAAAAAAAAGGAAATCTAAATGTAAAAGCACATTAATTGCAACCTTTTATATTTTAATACTTTGAAAGAATCTTTTTTTTTTTTTAAAGTGCTTCTTGCAGGTAAAGCATGAGGTTGCAATTTCCTACTCACTAGTTGATTTCTTTCAGCTGAATGTGAGCTAAAATGTGTTAATTATGAATAATAATTTGGTGAATAACTTTAGAAATGAATCAATATGTAAACAAGTGATACAATGAGTAATTGAATTGAAATTTTATTTAATGCATTTTCATTTTTAAACAT
>RJWM01020623.1:0-36828 GCA_004363535.1 Dasyprocta punctata | reverse complement strand
ATATTTTGTTTTTGTGTTGAATTTCTGGAATCTTGATTATTATATGTCTGGGTGTAGGCCTATTATGGTCAAGTTTAGCTGGAGTTCTATATGCTTCAGTTATCTGAAAGTCTCTTCCTGTTCCCATACTTGGAAAATTTTCTGTAATTATTTCTGTAAATATGCTTTTAATTTGATTTGTATTGACCCCTGCCTTTTCGCTCACACCTTTTATTCGTAAATTATATTTCCTTGGGTTGTCTTGCAGCCGTTGCACTGCCACTTCCAGATTTCTTAGTATTTTTAATAAGTCTTGTCTCTCTCTCTCCCACGCTGCGATTTTCTCTTCGAGATATGAAAGACTATCTTTAGTCTCTTTCAGGTGGTTCTGCCAACTTTTATTGAAGTCTTTGAGTTCCTCGTATTCTCTCTGAATCTGATTGATGCATTCTAAGTTTTTATTTTTCTCATTCTCAATCTCCTTTGATTTTCCGTCTTCCACCTTTCCGGCTATGTCTCCTTTAGAGGCGCTAAGGGATTGCCCTATTATTAATTTCATTTCAATTCTCAGTTGGGCTAACAGTGCCACTTTAATTTCTTTCATAGCTTCATGGAATTGTCTCCCCACTTTGGTTGTCATCTCCTCTGAGAGTTTAATTTTTGGACTCCCAACCTTGTCTGCTTTTACGTCAATCGGGTTTGTGCTGCTTGTATCGGAGTCCGGAGAGCGCCCTCTACCTTTCCTTGTTGGCATTTTCCTGGGCTCTGCTGTGTTTCCCCAGGCCGCCTCGGCTCGGCAGATGTCTGGTGAAGTGCGCGTGGATGGGGTCGTCGGCCTAATTTCCTCTATCACCCCCAGGGCACCCGTGCAGATTCCGCCAGGACCCTCCAGGTCCTGGTGTGGGCAAGGAACCGTGCCTAATTAGGTGCAGTTCCAGTCTCAAGATGGAAGCCTGTTCCTCGCTCTCCCTGGGGAGTGGGGGATGGGGGACTGGGGCCCGCCGAGTTTACTCACTCACCAACTTGTGACCACCTCTTTCCACGATCGATAGCCATCTCCGCCTTAGCCACAGAAGTTCAATCGCGCATCTCAAGCACTTTAATCGCACCTTCCCAGTTTGAGTCCGCGTTGATTGGATTGAGCTCTGGTCAGAGGCGCCGCCACCTTTGTTTGTTTACTTCTTTTTTTTTTTTTTACTCTTTCCGTGGGCTACAGTTCTCATCCTAGACTCCTCTTAGGTCCTGAGGATCCATCTCCCTCCCCTTTCCTTCTTTCTGTTATTGTATTATTTTGTATTCCAGCATTTGGGAGGTATATTCCAGGGAGCCTCCCTACGGCGGAGTCATCAGGTTGGCCATTTTGCAGGAAGTCCCTCCCACCAGTTCTTAAAGGCAGCTGTTGGTCCTTATTATGCTGCTACTCCAAACTCATCAAGACTAAGTAAAATCAAACATAAAAATATTTATTTTATTTTATTTATTATTCTTATTCTTATTATTTAATTTATTTATTTATTTTTTTGTGGCACTGGGAATGGAACTCACAACCTCACGCCTACCAGGCAGGTACTTAAGCTGCTGAGCCAAACCCCCAGCCCCCATAAAAATATTTTTTATAAATTCAAGTCTCATGTGCCTTCAGCTTTACAGCAAAGGATGTTAAGCCTTTTTAAATTTAGTTTTTATTAGGTTGGCCTTCCTTTATTAGGTGGGCACTTCAGAGTTCTAAAACACAATATGGGATATTTTGTAATTGGCAAAGCTCTGTATTTAGCAATCTCTAGTCTGCATTGTTTTTTTTTTTTTCCTTTGTGCTTAATGTCTTCCTCACAGAAGGTTAGCACTATTGAATCTCCAGAGCTCCAGCAGGGGTAACCCTTTACCATCTTGGAATTTCAATGAGTCTTGACAATGACCACATTCCTGCACATTAAACACAGATCTCTTGTCTCCAATGTCATCTCCTAGAGATAAGGTTTCCCCAACTAAGCAGAGAAGAAAGTGAATCCTGATGAATGCTGAATAGACCCACATAGGCACTGCAGTCCTAACACCAGTGGGTCTTAGAAGCTGGGATTGACACTTTTCCAATCCATTCCCAGCACAGCATTTAAAGTAAATTACCCTTAGTTTTTTCCAGGCTTTTAAATTCTTTACAAAACACTTGGTGGTCCCAATTGTATTAGGACATTCTAGAAATAGAAACAACGTAAGTAATTACAGTGTGTGCCAAGGCTGTCTGCCCTAGCAAGCATGCATGCTAGATCTGAAGTTCCTTTGGTAATAGTGGCTACATGCAATGGTGATTCTCTAGGGAAACCTATTCACATTTTAAAACAGAAAAGGTATGGGGTCATAGCCCCTCTGTCAGTAGGGCCTGCCTTCCCAGGAATCCTCAAAGGCAGGCTCTGAAATATAAGCAGTCTTCCATTGACATACAGAAAGATATGCCACCATTGTCCACTTGCCTCTCCTGTGCCCTTTAAGTCAAAGCCCTGATTTTTCCAAAAAGTCTTAGCCACTTTTTTGTTTCTAGGACAAAATACCCAATGCCCACAACTTAAAGAAGAGATTTATTTTGCCTCGTGTTCATAGAGGTTTTAGTCCATACTTGATGGCTCCTAGATAGTAACAGCATGATGGAAGGGCCTGGCAGAGGAAAGCTGCTCCATCATGACAGCCAAGAAGCAGAGAGAGAGGGGAAGAGGCGGAGAGGAAGGCATACTCTTCTAAGTTATGTCTCTAGTGATCCACCTCTTCTGACCATGCCCACCTCCTAACAGAGCATGAAGCTTTTGGAGGGTATTTTAGACCTAAACCATGACAACTGCCATGGCCTCCCTTCCTATAATAGTTGCTAATACAAGGAATCCTAGCTACTCACATTGCCCACTCCTCCACCACAGGCACTAGGGAGACATTCTAGCTATTGCTGCTAATCATGAGTCTCAGAGAATCCTGTGCACCCTATGTAAGACTATATCCTGCTGGGACCACTGCCCTAGAAGCAAGGTTTTCCCCCAACCACCTTCCAGTGCTAAGAAAAGATGGTTCTAGGCTTCATTCACTTGCCACTAGAACAAGTGAGGAAATATTCCTGCTGTTTCCTCAGGTTAGAACTCAGTATTTAAACTGTTACAATGGTGCTTAGGTTTTATGGTATTATATATCAATAACATTCTATTCATTTGCTTGGGTTGCCATTAAAAAAAACACAATAGACCAAGTGGTTTCAACAATGAAATTTTATTTTCTCACTGTTCTGGAGACCAGAAGTCCCAGGATCAAGGAGCCAGAGGGTTGGTACTTCTTAGCAACCCCCACTCCTGCCCCAGCTTTCCAATGGCTGCCTTCTCACTGCACCCTCTCATAGTATATCCTCTGTGCCTGTGCTTCCTTGGTGTCTGCATGTGTCCAAAGTTTTTCTCCTTATAAGGACACAAGTCAGACTGGATTAGGACTTAACATAAAGCCCTCATTTTAACTTAATCATCTTTTAAAGGCACATCTTGAACCTCTGGGTATTAAGGCTTCACTCAACTAATTTTGGGAGGACATAGTTCAACCTGTAATGAATATTAGGGTAAAACAGGTTCATGAGAACTATTTTAGAATCTAACTATTATTTAGATCATTTTTTCAAGGTTTCAGACAAGTGACTTCCAAACAAACTCTGTAAACTGCCTTCCAAATAAGTAAATGTGAGGCTGAACCTGCTCAAAGGTAGGCAACATTGCAGAATCCATTTTATCTATGAATTATACAGTACTCCCTTGGTTGAGACGCAGAGCCTTCTGGTTGATTCCATCCAGCAAGGTCTGCAAAAAGCACTTAGTGACTGAACCTTTCTGAAACAGCTATCAGACATAAAGCTATAAAATATGAAATATTTGTTTAATGAATGAATGAAATCAGGCATTTTCTGGAAATAATATTATGATATTCTTCACTGTATACATGCTTTCTTATTGCCTTGACTGCCTCTTTTGACACAAAAGATCACCTAGGCACAAAAACTGCTCAACCCAGTGTATGCTGGCTAGATGAATGGAAGGCTTGAATTTTAACCCTAAAAATAACAGAGTTATTAGAATTTGTAGTAATGTGTAGTGTCCCTGAATATCAGGTGGTTTGGTTTGGTTTGGTTTGGTTTGGTTTTTGTCTTGAGACAGTTTCATTCTGCAGTTCAGGCTGATCTTGAATTCACTTTGTAGCCCAGGTTGGCCTTGAACTCACAGCAATCCTCTTACCTCAGCTTCCTGGGTGCTGGGATTACAGGCATGTGCCACCACGCCCAGCTGAATATCAGGTTTTGATTAACAGGATTTTTCATGGAGTTCTTTTTAGAGGTAGTTAGCAGTCTTAATACTATCCAACTGAAAGAATATTACTCTTTTATAATGGAAATCCTAAGCCAAACTAACATTTTATTGCTGGCTTACCAGAAAAAGCATGATGTGGTAGCAGTTTCAAGCAAGTTTGGATATTTAATAAGCCTCCTGCCTGACTGTTTCTCCTACCTACATGCCTGAAATTTCACCGGTTCATTTTATTTCTTTGAATCAAGTCTATAAGATACTGCCTTTTTAAATAAAGATACTCTAGGAAGCGTAGCACACTTCCTAGTATCATCTTAGCATGCCTAGAGTACCCAGGATAATGAGAACAGTGAATGACTAGGAACAGTTCAAAAAAGGACACGAGTGCTGGATTAATCTCTTCAGTGTAGCCCAGGTTACAGTTAGTCTTAGGATTCTCTGACTTGCAGCAACTTGAGACATCTAGAGTGCATGGGAAATCATTCAACCTTTTGCAAGGCTTTAGCAAAACTAAATCTAAATCAGTGGACATTTCTTCCTGTAAGTGTACAACAGATGAATGTCAAGATGCAACTAGCAGGAAGACAAACAATCATGGGAAGAATAAAGTTCTGAATTTTCTCTGGTCCCAAATGATGAGATATAGGGTAGGTATAATGGGAAACCTTCATGAGGGCTGAAAATTTCTTCCAGCTAGAAATAGTCTGCCAGCTCTCAATTGAGGATCACTGTTCAACTCTTACTTCACAAGGCAAACCAGGGATGAGCTGTATTTAGTCATATATTATTAAATATGTAACGAATCTCCCCTTTTCTTTTTACATATGAGGAAGCTAAGGCCAGAGAAGAGAATGACTTCTCTTGAGATGATAAAGCTAAATGAGAGAATGAGGAGTAGATGTTGGCTTCCACTTCAGACCTTTTCCCACCACTTTTTCTTGCACCTCTGGGAAGGAAATCCTCTCTACCTGTCAGAGAATGCTCCATTACCCACTGTGTTCTCCTTCAGTAAAGTGAAATCTTTCATAGAATGCTGCCAGCGCACTTGCCCTCCAGCTCCAACCAAGAGCAACAACAGGGCAGCGGTTAGGTGCATTTCTGAGCCAGGTACCTTGTGCCAACCAAGTCCTGCAGGTTTTTTCATGGAGAAATGTGAATAGTGGATAATAAAAGTATTAGGTTGCTTTAGCCACATGCAGGGCAGCAGTTTGCCAGCACCTCAGGTGCTCCTCATATGGCCAGTTGAACCCCAAGGTTAAGTACTGTCTAGTGTACCACTGTCCACCGACAGCCATCTTGAGGGTATCAGGAATAATTAGACAGAGCCACATGCAGGAGTAATTGGATCTATTGTTTGTTTCTTTTTTCTTTTCCAATCAGATTTTATTGGCATGTTTTAGATACGCATAATGATCATATTCATCATAGAGAATTTGTACCTGTACATAATAAAACTTGTTTCTTTTTTTCCCCATTTGCCTATCCTCCTTCAACCCCTAATATTGTTTGTTTCAGTTTGCCTCCCGAAGTTGTGTGCAGAGAGGTGGTTTCAGTACTTCCCAATCTCTCCTTGCTGTTGTCAAGTTTATATCCTCCCTTTTCTTCCTCTGAGGATTGAGCCCACCTTCCTCTGAAGTTGCCATCTTGGAAAGAGAAACCAAGAGAAAAGATCCAGTAATTGCCCTCCTCCTGGCAAGGACTTACTTTGGCATGGGCTTTGCTTTCTCATACTTACTTGCCTGTTCCCTCCAGTGGAACAAAACCACATGGCACCATTTGAGGCTGGAATGCTGTGGCTTTGCCACATTTTCTGGGAGAGCAGTGCTCATAAGGGTGGTGATCCTTAGACATTTGTTGAGCCAGAGTAAAAATGTCCCTGGAGTCTCTCTCGCTCACCCTCACTGAAGTAAACCCTGGCTGCAGAAGTCTGAGCTTTAGGGGGTTCTGGCAATATTTTTCTTTCAACTTCAACCTTCTCTAAGAGTTTTCACATGATACCTCATACTTTCTTCCCTTAAACAACTCAAAATTAGTACTACGCAACTCTACACCCACTCCTCTACACCATCCTTCTCCATGCCAGTCAAATCAGACACATTTTGTCATATCATTATGTTGCACTCACCTTTCCCCCACTGTCCATGGTCATCCTTGTGTGTCATTCATATCCAGACCAGCCCACTTGACCCTAGAACTTTGATCAGTAATGGATCCCTCTCATGCTCCTTCTGAGTTACTGGGATAGGAATGAGTTTCCCACTAAAAGAATATTTTGTCATCTTACCAGGGAGTCAGGAGACACTAGCCAGAGAAAGTATCACCTTTGTACTTAAATAAAAAGAAAATCTAGCAAGATCCATATCTCTGCAGAAGCCTAATGGCCCTATAATCAGTTGCCATGTGCTGAAAACTGCAGAGAGCAGTCCTGAACATAGAGTGTACATTGAACACATGCCACAGTGGCTGGGTAAACTCTTTCTCCCTTCGTACTTGGCCAGAGACATTGACTAGACACAAACTGGACCTTATGCTCACTTAGCACTTAAATCTTAGCTTCAACAAAGCCTTGTTCTTGACACCCTGACAGTTTCAGCATTACTTTTCTTGTTCATTGTTTGGGTTCTAGGGTTTTATTTTGTTTTGTTTTATTTTGGTTTTTTTCATTCTTTCCTTTTTGACACTTTTCCTTTTTGAGAGCCAAGCCAAATACACAGGGCTAGCCAGCTAACCTGGCTGAGTCTGTGCTTCCCAGAACTGTGCTGCCACACTGATGGATCCTTTTGGCAAGAAAAGGAATTTTTCTCCATTTTGATAATGACAGGCTTTTAATTTAAATGTCTCTGTTCACTTCAGTTAACAGATTTGTGAGAGATAATGTGAAATATTACCAAATTGACTTAGACAATGTATAAAAATTCTGTCTAGCTGGGAAAGTTTTGTTTAGAACACACCACACTTTCTCAAGCAAGTCTCTGGCCTGGAAATGTCTTTTAAGGACCGTTTCATGCATTCTTTGCCTCAGCATTGTACTGTTTCTATACATTCTACCAGAGGGGTACCTGGTTTGTTTGCATACAGTGCTGTATCATGGTTACATCAGTGTCCTTTGGTGTTCCGGGGACATTCTGACATAGGAGATAACTCCCTGTTCTCTTGGCTCTTGAATTTAGTATGGGGCAAATCAGACCAATCTAAATTTCCTATCGAGTTTTGTGGAGTTTTTTCCTATTCTTTTATAGCCATGTTTTTCTCACTATACTCCTCTGTCTGCCCCTTCTCCTCACATGCTTAGAGGAGGTGTTAACACTTTTTGAGGAAAGAGGGTAGTCTAGGAAGTTACTATAGCCACAGTAACACTTAGAAAAAACTCAGATTATCTTAGCTAGGGACAAATGCTTTAGAGAGGAAATCAGCCTGCAGTTTAGAAGTGTCTGCATATAAGAATGTTAGAAATGAAGACTTTAGTGTGTTAGTAACATCTGCATATACAAAAGAGTGTCATCAGAAACAAAAGTCTGTGCTGGCTAACTTACACATAACTGTTGAATCTGGATCATTGCATGGTCCCAACTTCTGTTATAACATAAGATTAATTTAAAGTAACAGGTATCAACAGTAGGTATTAGGTCCTATAGACTGCTACTGGCCCCAGTTCATTTGACCACTACCTGGGTTCTTTGGCCTCCGTTGTTGACTTTCACAAAGTAATGGCTGATTCTAACTTTGCAACAGTGAGTGCGACAACTCTAAGAGGTCTAGTAGCTAGCAAGGCCAGACTCTTGTAAAACTTCCCTCTGAGGAAGGAAAGACATCCTCTTCTCTACAGAGGTGATCTTGGTGGGTAATACATATGAAGTTTGTGTTATCCTCAAGCAGATACTTGAGGTCCATCTGCCAGCCATTTAGATCTAAGTTGTCTTGCTTAGAGGATTAGAGAAGCTCTTAGTCCACTTCCAGGCTTATGACTTGAAATTTCAAAACAGGCCTGCTTTGAGTCTAACACTTACAAGCCTAGTACTACAGTTGGATACTATTTGCCTGTGCTTGGAAGAAGTGGGAAAATGAAATGATAAGCTTCGTATTTATACAGATTCATTCAAAATTGTAACAGCAGCCGGGCGTGGTGGTGCACACCTTTAATCCCAGCACTTGGGAGGCTGAGGTAGGAGGAGCGTTGTGAGTTCGAGGCCAGCTTGGGCTACAGCGTGAGCACAAGGCCGGCCTGAGCTACATAGTGTGACCCTGCCTCAAAAAACCAGGGCTGGGAGTTTGACTCAGTGGCTTGAGCGCCTGTTTGGCAGGTGCAAGGTTGTGAGTTCAATTCCCCGTGCCACAAAAAAAAAAAAAAAATTGTAACAGCTTTCTTTCTTTCAGGGATAGAGTGCTGCTAGTATCAGATGCCGAGTTTTCAGTGCCATAGCTAGAGAACAGAGAAGCTCTTGATTTGGTGAAGTTGTTCCTTTGGGAGGGAGGACTTTTCTCCTTGTGGCATTGACGATTGAACCCTGAGTCTCATATATACTAGGTTAAACATTGTATTACTGAACCATACCACCAGCTCTTAATTTGTTCTTGTTTTGTTTATAACATTGAAAAGTACTGATAAAAATATGAGGTAATCTAATTTTGAAAATTGTAGCTACCTTAAGTCATATGGCTAGCATGTAATTCAGTAAAACTTTGAAAAGCACCTGCTGCATGCTGGCATAACATGTTGTAGATAAAACTAGAAAGTAATTATATAATCTTCATATTTTGAGACTTAAAGTACTTGGTGTTTTGCTGTGAGGGAAGATGTTCCTTTACATCATCATGTAAATCTCGAGGAGATTGCTATGGAGTGTCATACTGGCACTGGTACTGGTTCAATGCACAGACTCAAAAAAGAACTAAATGTTGTTTTCTTTTTCTTTCTTTTTCTGTCTTTTTTTTTAAAACCAGGAATCAAACTCAACCTTGCCCTTGCCAGGCAGCTGCTGTGCCACTGAGCTATATCCCCAGCTCTATATGTTGCTGCTTTTTTTTCGTTTCGTTTTGTTTTGTTTTGTTTTGTTTTGTTTTTTGCAGCACTGGAGATTGAACTCACAACCTCACACCTGCCTGACAGGCATGTAAGCCACTGAGCCAAACTCCTGACCCTGGGTTTTTGAGGCAGGGTCGCACTATGTAGCTCAGGCCGGCCTTGCGCTCACGTTGTAGCCCAAGCCGGCCTCGAACTCACAATGCTCCTCCTACCTCAGCCTCCCCAGTGCTGCGATTAAAGGTGTGCGCCACCACGCCCGGCTTGTAAATGTTGTTTTAATTAGGTCATTCAGATCAACATTAGTCATATGAGAACCATAACATCTTATTTTCTTATTTTATTTTTTAGATAGGGTCTCACTATGTATTTCAGGCTGGCCTCCAACTCATGGTGATCCTCTTGCCTCATCCTTCCAGTGTGCTGCCACATCCAGCATCTTACTTACTTTTAACCTTGGTAACAACAGCCTTTCCTTCTTATGAAAATAAATTCAGACATTGCCTGGCAAGGAGTTCATCACAAGAGAGTGTGTGAGAAAAGGAGGCCCCGGAGCAACCTCATCATTGTCACCACTTCCACTCAGTCTCATGCAGAACTGGCCATATTGGCAGTTGCTATACCACTGCAGTGAGTATAGGTGGAGACATTAAATTATATATTTTGTCCAACAGGTATCATGGCAAATTTGCACAAGACCCTAGATTCAATCCCCAGCACTGCAAAACAAAAACAAAAAGACATTATGAAAAACTATATTCTAATATTATTCTAGTTGTTTAAAAATTCAAAATAGGAGGTTATTTTATGTCTCCATATATCCTAAACAGCCTGCTGATTGAGGTTATGGTATGTAGGCCAAACCTGGTCAGAATGAAGAATCATTTCTCCTTGATCCATCACCTCTAGAGCTCCAGTCTTATGCCAGTTTTATAGCTGACCTGAGGGCTTATGCATTCTGGGACACAGCTGTTAATACCTGAATTCAGATTCTTGTCTGCTTTAACCAAAGTAGGCATTTCTTTGTAATTTCCTGCCTTCTACCATACCATCTGCAGGAAAGAATCTAAGTCATTTCCAGCCACAACAAAATTTATCCAGTGACCTCTCTTATAACTATCCTATTTTCATAACCCTCAGTACATCCTCTTTCACCTCATCTTTTGTGACTGTGCATAGCTAGTTATTTACCTTGAAATAAGGCCAAGACTAGGAATACTTAGCTACTTTCTCTCTTTTAAGTATTTCTTTTATGTTTTGGTTTTGTTTTGTTTTGTTTGTTTGTTGTAGGGGTTTTTTGGGGGTATTTTTGTTTGTTTTTTGAGACAGAGTCTTGCTATGTATATGTAGTTCAGGCTGGCCTCAAACTCACAGTGATCCTACTGCCTCAGCCTTCCAAGTGCTAGGATTATAGGTGTAAAATATTTCATATTTCCTTGCTTTCTAGTAGCTTTCTGTAATGTCTTTATTTAGCTGTAGAGAGATGTGGGACCTCGTTGTCCCAAGCAGTAGATTTTCTGGGGCAATTTCCCAAAGTCAACCAGCTCATCACTCAGCTATGCTTCTGTTCCTTCATTTAGTCCAGTTGTGGTCCTTATTATTGCTGGTACTGGCAGTTCTGTTACCCAATGCTGAAAGCAGGAAGGAGCTGGGTGACTTAGCCTATAGGTGACCCTTCCAAACAATGCCTTTGTGTGCATGGTGTGAGACTGTGGATTCACATCTCTGAATCTCAGTTTTCCTTCTGAGGTTCTTTGTCTATCTCTGCACTAAGTAGTGCTGGAAGTGGTGACATTCCTTCTTCCCCTCTACTGCATGCTCTCCCAAAATGCTTTGAGCATTCTGATAGAGTTGCTGTTGCGTTTGTCATTCTTGGCTCAAGTCCCTCTTATATTACTACTTTGAGCTCAAGAAGGGCTGGAATAGTTGCTAAGCACAGAACACATTATTATACTATTCAACAGACAAAAGCAAGAAAATTCCTGCCAGAGGCCACCTTCACATCTTGTACTTGTCCCATTTTTCCATCTTTAGAGAACATTAAGCAGAGTGGGGTACTATATACTGTATAGTTTATGCACCCTGCTCTCTACCAAAGATCTCAGGGATTTTTTCATTTGTTTTCAGGTTTCTTTTTGCTCATTTAGTTGATTGGTTGGTTAGTTTTGTGGCAATGAAGATCAAACCCAGGGCCTCGCACATGACATGCTGGGCAAATGCTCTTAAGCTACATTCCCAACCCATCAGACAGTTTAGATACAGAGATGTTTCAAATGTGATCTCAAAAAGCTCTTCAGGGGCTGTGGGTATCACTTGATGGTAAAACACATGCTTAGCATATACATGGCCCTGGGTTTGGTCTTCAGAAACTTACAAAAAGTTTCTTTAGGCTTCTGACCAGTCCATCAGAAATCAAGAAACTAAATCAAAAGAAACATAGTCTGCAAAGACATTAACAGAAATTTGACAGAAAAAGTGGCCAGTACGTACATTGTTAAATAATTGGCCTCAATTTTTTACTTCAGTACTAGTGAAAAGAACTGCAAGTGAAAACATTGTTGTGATACTTAGATCAGCATGGTAGGTGATTTGTTTGACTATGTATGTATACTTGTTTGTTTGACTAATTCTCCAGTATATTGAGAGAGTGGGGAAATGGCCACTCTTACTTGTTGTTTGCGAGCTGAAAATTCATACTTGTTTTAGGGTGATTGGTCACATATCTAAAATATTAAAAAGGCATATACCAATTTGACCCAGGAATTTTAAGAAAATGATCATAGATCTACAAAGCCTATGTACAGGAAAGTTCAACACATGAATACTAACAGTAGCAAAAACTTGAAACAAATTTCCCAACAATGGAATTAGTTAAATTATATTTTAGAGCCAGGCGTGGTGGCGCACACCTTTAATCCCAGCACTCGGGAGGCTGAGGTAGGTGGAGCGTTGTGAGTTCGAGGCAGGCTTGGGCTGCAGCGCGAGCGCAAGGCCGGCCTTAGCTACATAGTGCAACCCTGCCTCCAAAAAAAAACTGGGGCTGGGGGTTTGGCTCAGCGGCTTAAGCGCCTGCCTGGTAGGCATGAGGTTGTGAGTTTGTGAGTTTGATCCCTGGTGCCACCAAAAAAAAAAAAAAAATATATATATATATATATATATATATATATATATATATTTTTTTTTTTTTTTTTAAAAACTGTTCATAGTAATTAAAAGGAAAGAACAGTTTATTAAATAGTACAGATAGGACTGGGAATGTAGTTCATTGGTAGAGTTCTTGTCTCACATCCACAAGTTCTGGGTTCCATCTCCAGCACTACAAAAAAAAAAAAGAATGAAAGAAAAAGAAAAATATTAATAGTATGATTTGATAGGTAAATGAAACATTTACAAGGACATGTTTATCAAACTCTTGAAAAATATGAGTCTAAAACTCTGCTTTGGCCCTGTGGTGAAGCATGTGGCAAAAGAAAACTGTTCATGCCATTTTAGTTACTTTTGCCATTGTTTGGACACAATCTCTGACACCTACAACTTAAAGAAGAAAGATTTATTTTGGCTCACAAATTACAGAGGTTTCAGTCCTTAGTCTGCAGTCTCCAAGGAAGAACAGCATGGTGGAAGTGCCTGGGCAGAGGAAAACCGCTCACCTCATGGTAGTGGAAGCAGAGCAGGAGTGAAGGGAAGAACCTGGGAGGGAGACATACCCTTCTAAATGGGCCTTTCTTTGGGAGGAGGTGAAAGGAAGGCATGGGAATGGGCTGTCCCCAGTGATCTGCCTCTTTTGACCAGATCCTGCCTCCTAAAAGAAAGTCAACTATAAGCTCCCATAATCCAGTCACCTTCCAAAAACCCTGCCAATGAATGGATGAGACTCCTTGGGGAACATGTAAATAAAAATCCTAACATCAAGGCTAAGTGATAAAAAAAGAGAGGGAGAGGAAGGGACCAGGGTCCCATAACTCCCTTCAAGGACATCTCTCCCAACCCCATGACCTAAAGAACTCTTGCTAGATCCTACTTCTTAGAAGTTCTACCACCTCCCAGTACTACTGCAGGCTGAGGACCAAGGTTCCACCTAATGGACCTTTGAAAGACAGTCTAGATTCCAACTAAAGTCATAGTAAATGAAAGATCTTGAATTGCTCATTCTTAGGTCTACAAAGAGAAAGAGAAGGAACTCCATTGTAACTGGGATGTAAGAAGCATTTTCATTAAAATCCAAATAGATGTTTTGTATCCTTCGTTAATTTCTCTTGTAAGTCTAAATGGGCCTTTCTTTGGGAGGAGGTGAAAGGAAGGCATGGGAATGGGCTGTGGGCAGAGGCAGGGGGTGAAGGCAGCAGGAGGGACTGGGGGTGTGGTTCAATAGTAGAGTGTGTACTTATTTCACATGGGAGGCCCTGGGCTCAATCTTCAACAAACACACACACAAAAATGGCAACAAGAGCATTTCAGTGAGATCCAGTGAATTAAGTCACAACTAGAATACACTTTTTCCAACATATCCACAGGACTCACTGTATTCCAAAGCCATACATACAAAAACTTCCTTTTTTTTTTTCTTTTTTTTAAACATGTAAAAATGCAAGTTAACAAAACATTTTAATGTGGTGTTTATCCAGTTTCTTTACCTGGTCCCTCTTTCCTAAATGGCCTAAACAAACTCATTCCCTTGCTTTTTTGACTCTAGAATGACTGAACCAAGCATAGTAGCACACAAACTATAATTCCAACACTCTAGGAGGCTAAGGCAGAAGAATTGTAAGTACAAACCAAACCTGAGCAGTTTAGTAAACCTTGTCTCAAAATAAAAATAATTTTTTATTTTATTTTAAAGAGAAAAAAGAAAAAACAGATAAATTGAGAAGCAAACAAACCTAAGAAACAACAACAAAAGCAAAACAAACAAAAAAACCCAGCTATATATAGGTTTTCAAAGCAAAATGATAGGAATTTAGCAATGGTTGTGATACTGCACATTGCTAGCTTCAAAGTAGTTGCCCAGGCCACTAGACACAAGAATAAAACAAATCAGTAAAATGGAACAAAACATTGGATTTCAAAAACAAAACAGGAGGAAATCCCCCACAGCTGCCACAGTGTACACTGAGGTCCTCCAGGTAGAACTTGGAAATAGCATAGCCTTGTAGTCTAACTCTGGGTTGCTTGTTTTCTTCCTTAATTTTATATTGTTACTTCTAATCATACTTCCTCCTCCAGTGTTAAATCACTCTTCCTCTTCTGATTTACACTTTCCTGACACAGATAATAATAACATTCCCTTCTTTTAATTTTCACTGAGTTTGAGTCTACCTGTTTAGTCCTTTTAATTCTATCTCATAAACCAATCCTTTCAGCTTCTTAGTCATGCCTTTATGTTTCTTTGAACTTTTTCCAGTTGTTCTCCATGTTTCTGGTAATGAGGTATCTGAAATGGAACACAGGGCCCCATGGTTTCACTGAAACCATGTAATGCAGAGAAGTCCTCCTTGGGGTAGTGTCCAAGCCCAGCCAGGCGGGTCCTTTGTCACTCTTAAAGAGATAGTATTACTTGTGTCAAGATCCAATAATTTAAGCCGGGAGTGGTGGTTGTACACTTTTAATCCCAACACTTGGGAGGCTGAGGCAGAAGGATCATTGTGAGTTCGAGACCAGCCTGGGCTACAGAGTGAGTTCAAGGCCAGCTGAAACTGCATAATGAGATCCTGTCTCAAAAAATAGGGCCGGGGATTTAGCTCAGTGACATAAGCACCTGCCTGGCAGGTGCGAGGTTGTGAGTTTGATCCCTGATACCAAAAGAAAGAAAGAAAAAAAGAAAAAGGATCCAATAATTTAGATATTCCTGAACTTCTGGGAACAGCCAGCTACATTTTCTACTTCCTGCCTTAGTTCACACTGTTTCTCCACTTGAAATCATTCTCTTTCTGTCCTGTACTATCAACTGCCACATTTTTTAAGAGACAGCTCTTTCCCCTTCTCTTCAAATTGAAAGCAGTAATATTTTCTCTCTACTTTTGAGTGGTCATTTACTCCACAGTCCACTTTTTTACAGGTTTTTTAAATATATAATTCACATGCCATATAATTTTCCCATTTCAAATATGTAATTCAGTAAATTTGGTGTATTCTCAGAATATAAACTAGAGTTGTCCAGAATCTTCCTAGGAAAGTCTGAGATGGGAACCTGAAGCAATACAATTTCAGTTGGCTTCAGTTCTACTGAGAGTCTCAAGAACTATACCCTCTCTATCTGCCTGTGTTCTGGGTTGTCTTTGCAGGTTTCTTACTATTTGTGCTGCTGAAGCGAGTACCTTTGCAGCTATCTTGACAGGCACCTGTCCACCTAGCTTTCCCTATGTGACATATTTGTGTGACACAACCAGACCCTAAGATGTACCAGGACTTAGTGTGCCCTAAATCTGGCTGGGTCCTTCAAGGACCAGATTTAGACCACACCATACCTTGGTGCTTCTCAATGATTTAATAAGGTAGTCATTACAATGTAATAACTGATGTGTTGAAAATGCTTGATAAATGTTAGATGTTCTAGTTAATGTTATTAAATAGGTAAGAGCAAGTAAATCATAAAGCAAAGAGAACCATATTTTAATTCCGCTGTCAGAATCTATGTGCTGTGAGCCAAGAATTAGATTCTTCAAATACAACAGAGTAGGAAATAGAACTAACCATCTCCTTTCTGTTCTCTTTGTTCATTAAATGCCTAAAACAACTATATCCAAGTGTTATTTCGCCAGTTTACAGGTAAAAAGAAACCAGGGTCAAATAAAGTAATAATTGGCAGAGTTGACATTGAATGCCAAACATTCTAACCCCAGAGGCCATATCCTTAACTGTATTTGGGAAGGAGGGGTTGTGTTTGTTTGTTTGTTTGTTGGAGATATGGTTTTACTATGTAGTCCACACAAGCCTTGAAGTCACCATGTAGCCCAGGCTGGCCTCAAACTCACTATCTTTCTGCCTCAGCCTTCAGAGTACTCAAATTACAAGCATGTGTCATACCACTCCCGGTTTTATAATCAAATTTTAATTCCCTCCTTTCCTAAAACCTGCCGTGCCTCATATTTTTAGTCTTAACTTGTTCAGTTTCCCCATCTAGAAATTGTCTAAAGTGAATCTCCATTCTCCTTCATTTTAACTTCTCTTTGACAAGGCTGAAATACATGTGGGTCCTCCCCAGTCCTTGATCCTCCTTTGTCCTCCTTAGCTCTGACCTGGGCTTGCAGCAGTGACCTTGATGTGGCCTTCCTTCCATTCAACCTGACATGTCTTTCTAACTCTGCATTATCTTCCAAAAAGATAAAGGTGATCATATCACTGAACTATTATGAAACTCTTGGACTTCCTTTTTGTTGTGGTGTTAGTTTGGGTTTGTGCTTTAACCAAATTATGTCTGAACCAGCTTCATATACATTCTGACCCTCTCCTGACGTTTTAGTTCCATTCCTGTCATTCTCCACCCAATCTCCTCATCTTAGGCTCCAGCCATCCTGAATGTTTCACACATCCCCAGGTCTCTGTCCAGTCCTTTCTAGCTCCACACATCTGTAGTTGTCTCATTTGCTCAAAAGCCTCTTCTGCCTTTGATCTCCCAGACAAACTTCTTTTTACTTCTCAAGATTCAGATCCTAGGCACCTTTAGTAGCACCTTCTTAAACTCCTCTGGGATGAAATAGTCATTATGTTCCCCGCCCACTGTATGTTTGTGCCTCTTCTGAGCCCTGACTATGCTGGGTTATAATGTATCTATTCACATGCTTGTTGCCTCCATTAACCTTCATACCAAATCCATCCATTTTCAGTTCCTAGCACACAGTAAGCACTTGATAAATTTGGCTAAATGAAGGGGTGTTAGAGAGGGTATTAAAAACAACAGAAAGTTAAAAGTATGCTTACTCCTAAACAAATGGACTATCTTATATTTCTCCAAGTAATCTCAAGCTAAATGAGTGGCCTAAGTAAGGCCTAATGTACAGAATAAAAGGATATATAGCAAGTGATCATAAGTTTCTCTAAGGCAAAAGAGTATCATGCAAAGTTAAAATGCTGTCTGAAATAATCTGTACCCTCCTCTCCCAATTGTGTTTGTGAGATTGTGGCACCATGGAGAAAACATTCTACCCAGGGCGAGAAGGTAGGGTTGAGTCCCAGCTTTGCAAGTTATCAGCTTTGGGCCTTGGACTAGTTTGTCATTTTTGGGTTGGGTTGGATTGGATTGGATTGGGTTGGGTTGGGTTGGGTTGGTTTTGAGACAAAGTCACATTGTGTAGTTCAGGGTGGTCTTAATCTCACTGTGTAGCACAGGCTGGCCTCAAACTCACAGCAATCCTCCTGCCTCAGCCTCCCAAGTGCTGGGATTACAGATGTGTACTACCACACCTGGTTCATAGCTTCTCACTCTTTTAGGCCTCATTTTCACAAAGAGACATTTGATATTTACTTTTATACTTTCTTCGTTAATTTTTATGCAGGGAGACTTGGCATGGAAAGTGCTTCTTGTTATTATTTATTGATAAGCAGTAATTTTTTTTCTTTGATGAGCAGTGATTTTTAACTCAGTGCAAATAAGATTGTTTTATTTTATCTGAAATCTACCTCTCCTTTCCCTTTCAGCTTCAGAGTGAGTTAAAAAAGTGTGAGCGGGACAATGCAGAACTGCAGGAGTTTGCCAACACCATCCTTCAACAGATAGCAGACCACTGCCCTGACATCCTGGAGCAGGTGGTCAATGCTCTGGAAGAGTCATCCTAACCCTGCCTTATAGGAAGTGGCCAGCTCAGCAGCTGAGAGAGTCAAGGAGCCAAGAAAAAGATAGTACAAGGAATAGGCATCTGGAAACGTCTTGGCACCAAACACTACAAACTACATCCTATCTTGCTCACTTGAAGAAGTATGGTTCCAGCCTGTTTCTGTATCTGTCACCTTATTCTGCCTTTCTGCTTCGAATGCTGTCTTTGCATTAATTTTCTTGGTGTCCAAGGCAGGTAAATGGCTGTGTCTCCACGAAGAACTGATCTGCTGTCATCAGAAGTGGGAAGCTGTGGAAGCTGGTGCTCTACCCTCAGAGGGACATAAAGTAAAGAGCCCACTAACTTCTGTCCTCTGACAGGACAGCCACATCTGGAATCTCTCCAGAGTTCAGCATAGTAAGAAAATTCACACGGTGGAACAGAGTGTTGAGTGTCCTAATATCACGATGGCTGCTTTCTCCCACAAGGGTGAAAATACTGCAAAAAGCTTAAGAGATGGGAAAAGAGAGATCAGAGAGAAAGAGACAGCCAGCTTCTCTTTTTAATCTCATTTATGTTTGTTTTTCCTATATAGTGGTTATAGGAGTTGGAGGTAGAGACTGGCCTATGCTAGCTTAGCTAGCACTCACCTCCAAGTGTGTCTTCACCCTAGCCCTGTCTGTCTCATCTTCCTTGCTCTGTTCCTCATTTAACGGAAGGAGGATGTAAGTGGTCCTTCCCCCTGCTCCCTCTTAAGACCTTTGATCTTCCCATGCTTCGTTGTTAGATCAAGTATTTCTGACTGACAAAAAAAGAAGGGCTTGATATATGGGGCCCTGTTGTCACCCACTGCAGCCTTACTTGTCCAGAAGGTAACGTTCCTTGGAGTCAGGCTAGTTTCTCCCTGCATCTCCCAGAATGCCCCATGCCTACCTATACCCGCACCCAGTCCCTGCAGCACAGTAGTTTCTGAAGCATGCAATCCATCTTTTTTCACTTTGCCCCTGACCTGTGTTCTAAGAACCCAAGCCTCATTCATTGCCAGGAACCCTCTTCTGACACAAATGAGTTTGTCTTATCCACACACATTCCATCCTGCATTCCTTCATTCAGAGAATATTTATGAAAATCCCTACTGAGTACAAGTCAGTGTGGCACATACACATTCTTGAAAGTGTCTTTTCAGTGAGGAAACGGTATGGTAGGTTCTTTGACACATACTTGGTTAAGTCAAAGCAGTAAGCATCATACCTTTCCCCAACCGCATCTGAATAGAAGGTGGCTTTCTAGAAAAATCTCACAAGTCAGCATTTCTTGTTACAAAGGAATTGATAGGTTTGAATTTTCATCACCTGTTTGTAGTGTCCCATTTGATGAGCCAGGGTTTGCTGTTTTTTGTAGATATCCTTAAAGAGTATTCTGTTTAGGGGACTCTGAGTACCCACTTGTACAGAGTGATTTTTTTAACATGGAACTCAGAACTCAGCCAGTTCTATGCTGAAGTCAGAAAGGTGTAAGTCCAAATGAAGGAATTAGAATTTTTGAGACATTTTTCCCAAGTGTAGACAATGACAGTTGTAAATAATTAGGCACCAACAAATAGACCACTTGACCCACCACAAACCCTCTATAAACATTTTCATCTTCTGGTTAGAATTGCTGGAGTAAATGTTTTTGTCTTGATTCTCTTCTCTCCTTTCCCAGTTACCCAAAAGAGTTCATGCTGCATGAAAAGACCTCATAGCCATTAGTCTAGGATCTCCTTGCCTATCCCATTAACTTACATAGTCACTTCTCTAGCTTCCCTGCTATAAAACAATCCCTTCATGTGAGAAGTTGTGGGATGTTCCTTGTGAAAGGCTTTAATGGGCTTTAATGTCCATAAACTTTTCACCAAAATGCTTTCTGCCGGACAGCTGGCCAGAGGGGGTGCAAGGATTAGATGGTAAGTGGTGGTTGATGGTGTTCAGTTAGCTCAATTCTGTTTATTTATTGACTCCCCGTAGGTCTTGTAGAAAATACCAAGTATTTCAGGGCTGAAATATTAGATTCTCACTTTGCCTACCATAATGTAAGGAACTGAGGTATGATAATGGCCTTTACAGAGATACAGTGGAATAGAGAAAGCAGAAGAGATCATCCCCAAGGCAGAAGCATGGCCCTGGCAATGGCTGGTATTCTCTAGCTGGCCCCATCAGCTTATGTCACCTAATGCAATGCCTGCCATCTGGCACTTTGGTGTGGCTTTCACTGTACCTGCTGTCTTCTCTTCATCCCAACCTCCCTAAGCAACCTCTCCTTCAGAAAGGCTGCGAAGCCCTCTGACAAGTGCTTCTGGGAAGAAAAATTTCTGGGTCAGACATCCCCTATGCAGCCCTACAAGGAATCTCCATAATGTTTCTTGGGTGGTGATCTAGCAACTCAAATGATTCTGGGGACTGTGTGGCTAATGTCTGACAGTAAACATGTCCTACCTTTATATTGTAGGGACAAAGTTAATTCAGTTTCCAGCAGTGAGAGCACCTCAGTGAGTTCAGATCATTCATTGAGCTAACGTTTATTATGTGCACAACTCCCATCACACTGGGATTTATCATTCCATGACTGACCCTCTTGTGGTATTCATGGTATTACAGGCCACTCAACTGCCACTTAGTGTGTATAGCTTTGAGAACTCACTGCAGGTCTCTTGTAATCTTCCCCATACACATCCATTCTGTTGACAACTCTAGTTGCCCTTTAGTACCTAAAGGTCTGTACCCCAAATCAAGGTCATTATGAAGAGGACTATGAGAAAAGAGGGTAGAATCCGCATGCTATAACCCTGTTGTAGGTATTTTTCTCCTACTCCTCTCAGGAGAGAAGTGGTCTTGGGGTTAATTTGGGGGAGCTAATTTCTGTCCCCTCCTACCTCTTTTGTTTCTTCACTCGTCAATATTGTCTGCGTGATTCAGCATTTCTTTAGTCTTGGGGCACATGACTAAAGAAATGCTGTGTGTTTCTCATCTTTTCATATACCTGTATCCCAGATAGTCTTTATCAGTGAAGTATCTGAATTGAGATTTACAAGGACTGGAATACCATTTGGAATGGAAAAGACTTCAATTGATCTTTAATTAGAAATAAAGGACTCCCAAATTTATCTCAAATCTAAACTTTGTTCTTAAACCTTACAGTCTAAAATAAAGATCTAAGTGCATCTCTTTTCTTTACATTGGAACTTTAGAAATAATAGGAAGGCAGACTAAAGCCAGGGCCACTTTCCGTGTTGCTAGAGGCAGCATGACTTGCCACTTTTTGTCAATTAAAATATGCTTTTGCATGAGGAGCTGGTTGGCTCACCACTCCCCAGAGTGAGAGAGGACGGGGAGAAAGTCGTTACAGAGTTTTTAGTCCACTGCTGTCTTCATCCCTACCCACTGATGGTCATGATTGGCATCTGGACTTGCTGATCCAGGAGCCATCACTCCCTCCTGTTTAACTGCATCACTTATACATAAGCCCATTGGCTACTCTCAGGGTCTTCAAGGAAACAGTGAAGCAAGGATTATATTCCTCCATAGAATGAGATCCTCATGTGGCCTTTCCTAAGTTCCAGTGCACCCTGTGTCAACAGTGTCAGTGACTTTCCTATTTGCCTCCCATCCTCATGTCACCACTTGCAAAAGTCCAGCCCTATGAAGAGGAACAAGAGGAGAATGGACTGCATCACAGCAAGCTGCCCTCTGTGAGCCCTACCCTCCATCACTGCCAATTCCTGATTCTCGGGAAGTGACTGGAACCCTCCAAAGAACATTGTAAAAAAGAATCTACAGTTTTCCCCAGGTGACAGAGAATATTAGCCAAAAAGAAAATATGCATTAAGTGGAATCCTTCTGAACAAAATGGCTGTCTTTACCTACTCTTTTTAAGCAAAAACTTTCCAAACTTTTTAGTGTTAAACTATAACCAAGTGTCTCCTGAATTCTTTTCAGTATGTTTAGTGAGTGCTGTGACCCTGTTGTAGGTATTTTTCTCCTGCCCCTTTCAGGGGAGAAGTGGTTTTAGGGGTTAATTTGGGAGAGTGAATTTCTGTCCCCTCCCACCTCTTTTGTTTCTCTGCTTGTCAATATTGTCTGTGTGATTCCGAGAATTGGGGCAGTTACTTTGTGTCCTTTGTTGCAAATACTAAAACATTAAAAAAGTAGCTGTAGAACTGAAAAAAAATCTGTGTTTTTAAAATGCAAACCAATATCACGTTAATAAAGAAATTCAAGCTATGGGGCAGCCAAGCTCCTCCCCGTCCTCCCACGTTGGCTGAGGTATCAGCCAGGCCAGTCACTTGGGAAATACAGTGACCACACTCCAGGTAGGTGACTGCCTGGATGTGGCTCTCAACTGCCGAATAAGAGAAATGAGAATCTAGAGGCACAGAGGCTCTCAGTCATGCCAGGATTCTCCCATACATCCTCAGGACCTCTGGGTAAAGGTTTCAGAGTTGGTGACCCAGAACTACCCTTATTCCATCTAGGTTTCTGCCCAGTGTGCCTAGCATTGTGTGGCACCTGGGTTTGACTCCTTGGCCCCTGCCTGGCAGGCCACAGGACCTTTTTCCTACCCACTTGGTGCTATATCATCCATTCACCATCCCGTAGGGCCAACACTGGCCAGCCTGGAGCCTGCAATCCAGGTGCAATGAACTGTTCTCAAAACTTGATTCCTTCTGACTCAGTCCCTAAATTTCTTTCCCTTGAAGCTTTTTAAACCCAGATCTCCCAGGCCCAGACTCATTCTCTTGACCCCAGAGATGCCATGGTCAGGAAAGGAAATGAACCATGCTGAAGCGAAAACACACCCCTGGGCCAGAGGTGGCACTTCAGCCTGCCCTGCTTTCCATGCCATACCAGTATTGCATCCATCTTCTGAAATAGCTAGATCTGCCGGGAGGGCACTTGCCATCTGCCAGGCTGGCCTGCCCCACTGCAGGACTAGGAGCCTGCCACACGTTAGGATGTCCCGGATGGGCACTTGGGATTCACTCCTCTGTTTGAGGAGACATGTGTTGCACTTTAGTGGGGAGCCAGGGAGTACTGGGTACCAGCCCATTGTAGCTTGAGTCCCCTTTGATAACAGTAGCTGCAGCCTAGTGGTGGTATCTGTGATGCAAACACACCTACTGCCTTCAACTGTACATGTATGTGATTACTGGAGTCATGTGCCAGCTGGATAAGGACATTCAAAGAAATTGTGTTCTGATCAACTTTGCCTTGTTTATTATTGTAAACACTTTGTTCATTTTTTTCTTTTTTATTCACAAACTAAATCCATCAGGAAATTACAAAGTTATTTAAAACCTGTGTGCTGTGTACTTCTTTGGAGTCTTTTCATCTGACCATCAGGCAGGACATGACCTCCAGTCCTGGAAGAGCAGTAAGAGACCAGTGGTTCCCAGGAGGTCAACTCCAATGGTATAGGTAACCTGAGAGCCGGGGAACTGACCGCACACCTTATCCACACACGCACTGGGGTGTTCTCAATAGAGGGCCACTTTAGGTTCCCACCTGAACTCTGGCTATTCTCAAACCCCATCTCCACCTCCCTTTTCCTTCACATCATGAGCCCTGAGTATCTGCCACCCAGAGGTGGTGGAGCTGCGCATGCTAAGATAACACAACAGCAAGCATGGTCCTGTCTCGAGTTTTGTTCGAAACTGGGATTTATGCCTCCATGGGGTATGTTATGATGTGTTAGCTCAAATTTGTGTGCTGAGTTGGCCAGCAAAGTGAACACCAGGAGTAAAAGGGTGCCAGGAAATACTCTGTGTGAGAACTGTCACCACCACTTCTGGTTTCATCTGGGATCTTAGGCTCACTAAGAAGTTCTCTGAGAAATTTTTTTTAATGAGAATTAATTGGGTAGCTTCGTTTCTTTGTCTACCCCAGAAACAAATCAGAAAGTCTGGTTTCTGTGTTTTCTCCTTCCAGAGTAAATTGTGATGCCCGCGGTGATCAACTTGTGGAGTGGGGGTCCACACTGTCCTCTAGTATCTGGCTCTCCATGCCTCCCTCCCTCCAGGCACAACAGCTGCTCAGAGGTTCTGCCTGGTCAAGGAGCACCTGGCAGGCGTGGCACTAGGTGCAGAAAACTTGCTTGTAACTTCACCCAATGGAACAGGAATAACTTGATTAGCAGAACATGCATTACATACTATGGAAAAATCACAACCACAAGCAGATGTGTCCACAGGAGCTGTCAGGTTATACTGGTCAGCCATTTCCAGAGCATTCCACTCATCATTTTTGACTTATTTATTCACTCTGTGGTATACTGGCACTCAATGGATTCAGATGTCATGGGTTTGAGGAAAATGAGAACTTTTAATTGAAAATTTCATCCATTACCTTGGGTTTTTCACTGAATTGGAAAAAGATTACTATTACTTGGTTTTTGAGGTGGAATGCTTCAGACTGGCACACAGATGATAAAGAACTAGTCAGGGCTTGAGGTGAGACCCACAGACTTTCCCAGCTCCCCTTCCTGCTTCTCTTCCTCTCTACTGCCTTCATTTCCTGTGTGTCACTGTTACAGAAAAACCAGTATCATACCACATGAGACTCTTTGCACTGAGGAATCTAGAAGGCAACTTGTTTGTTACACTAGTAGGCTGTTGGGAATCTCAGTTCCAAATCATCACCACTGAGGTACTTTTAAATAGTTTGCAAAGAGCCGGGCATGGTGGCGCACACCTTTAATCGCAGCACTCCGGAGGCTGAGGTAGGAGGAGTGTTGTGAGTTCGAGGCCAGCTTGGGCTACAGCGTGAGCGCGAGGCTGGCCTGAGCTACATAGTGCAACCCTGTCTCAAAAAACCAGGGCTGGGAGTTTTGCTCAGTGGCTTAAGCACCTGCCCTGGCAGGTGGGAGGTTGTGAGTTCAGTCCCTGGTGCTGCAAAATAAATAAATAGTTTGCAAGCGGGTAGTACAAGTTATGACATGATTGGTTACATGGATTGAATTAAGTCATATATTGTCAGGTAAACTAAATGCATTTGCTTGAAAGAAATTGTCATAGAAACATCCTGGTGACAAGAGGAAGAGGGGGTTCAAGCAAAGCAAGCAGAGTTAAAAAGTATCTTTGGGTTACTTCTCCCCAACTTGAGGCCATTTAGAATCAATATATTCCCTTAAGGGAAGCATAAGCCGAGAATAGTCAGATTGGCCCTGCACATTATCAGAAGAAAGGCAGCTAGACCCGGACAGTCAAGGCTGGCTGAATTCAGCAGGGTGTTTACACGGCAGACAGCAAGAGTCTAGGCAGAGGCTTCTATTTGATTTTAACTTGCTATAAGATGTCTATAAGTTTGTTATTCTATAACTCTGCCTTTACTAACCATATAGTTGTGCCCCAAAATCACAAGCCATAAGTCATAGCAAAGATAATATATGGCTATGTTTATTCCTCTCTAAAAGCTGTTTTAAGAGTAAAAAGCATAAAATTCCTTTTTCACATCTATCAATTGTTTTAACCCAGCAGGTGTTTTGGAAGAGGGGAGGGGCAGGATGTAACTGCAAAGAGATTGGCTAATGAGTCAGTAATTAAAGCTGGACATCAGGTACCTGTGCCTCATTAAACCATTCTCCCTGTTCTCCCCTTCCTGAGTAAGGTAAAGGATCACTTCCTTCTATTATGCTGCCCAACCACCACATGCAGAACCCCTTCCCCCCAGATTCCCTGCAATTGCTTTTTGGCAATTAGCATAATGCACAGTTCTTATGTGCTCCTGTTTATGGGCCCTAGGAACACAAAGATGAGCAGCTAGTGGCTTGTTTGCCATCTTGCAGGTTCAGTTCCCAGCACTGGATGTAGTTTGTCCCATTTCATCTTAATAGCACTCCTAAAAGGGGAATCTTGTTACCCTATTTTAAAGATGAGGCAAGGACTAGTTTAAAATGTCCTAAAGTCAGACAGCTGGGACAGAGTAGAGCTGGAATTTAAACCTAACTCTGTATCTGGAGTATCCTTCCACCCCTACTTGTGGCCACTTCCCAAAGAGCTTCCAGCTAGGCAAGGAAACTCATTCCAACAATCCCTAGCATGAGATTCCAGGAGCAGCAGTTCTCAGAGCCTCTTCTTGGGCTTCCCAATAGGAGTTGCTCTAGTAGATGCACTCGAGAGAGGGAAGGCAAAGAAGACAGTGTGAGCATAACATGGAAGAGGGAGAGTACACAGAGAGTGGGGTAGTCTTGAACAGATAAAGCACTGCTTGGCTGAAAAGTAAGGAGGAGCAATGACCATGCCAAAAGTAGCTTAAAAGTTCCTGGTTAAGCCCAAGCACTGAAAGGCTGCTAGGGCCCTGAATAGCCCAGCTTAGGAGAGCATCTTCTCACACCCCAGGGTTTATCCTCCCCAGGTGCTCACCAAATAGAAGCCTCCCAGGGAGGAGGCCAGGTATGATGGCTCACACCAGCACTCAGGAGGCAAGAAGCTCACTGTAAGTTCAAGGGCAGCTGGAGCTACATAACTAGTTGGGCCCTCCCAAAGTTTATCTCATTTAATCTTCTATGATTCTACAGGGCAGATACTAGCCATCTTTTTTTTCTGATAAACTAAAAATCAAAAGTAAAGTCACCCAGAGTTGCACAACCAACCAGTGATAGCCCTGAGATCTAAAGTATGTTGGTCCATTTTCAGCTTCTCTTGCCATTAGAAGCTCTGGACCAGGTACAGGATAATGTGATCTGGAACAGAAAAGATTGCCTGACTGAAGGCAGCAGGGCCATAGTGCAGCTGTAGCTGCAGAGGAAGGAAGGAAATTGTATGCCTGACTTTGTCATCATCAAGGATGATGTGAATCATACTACAATTTTGTACTCTGTTAGTCTCTGGGCACTATTGACTTCTTGGGAATCACTCTGAATGTCCTCACCATCTTTGGGCCCTTGATAGGAAAGGAATGAGGTTTGCAGACTTGGAAACTGTAGAAGACTACATGGGCACTTCTCCTTGAATACAGAACAATTGCTGCAGCATTAGTTGAATCAAGTCTTATTTCCATATACTGATTTGTACAGAGCTGGCTATGATATTTCCTTCTCTCTTCAATTGGCTCTAAGCAATGCAAATAAAGCCAGATGAAGTACTGATATGTAATCTTTGGGCCTGTTCTGACAGTCTCCTGTTTGCTCAAATAGTACTATCTATAAAAGATATGAGCACAGCGGAATGACAGAGCCAGTCAGCTCCAGGAATGTCAACTGGGTTCAGCCTCAAAATAAAGAGGCTATGAGTCCCCAGGGCACAAAAGTTTACATATCAGAAGCTGAAGCAACAGCCTCCAAAAACAATTCAGTTGCTACTTAATTGAATTATGCAGATTGATCCATCTGCATGTCATTCTCTCTGCATACTGCAAAGATGCCTTTCTTCCCACCTGGCTAGCCAGCTCAAGTTATGCACCATCTTCACTGTCACTCGTCTTTGAGCAACCTTCTTCTTCACAAGATAATTAATTCTGGGAAAGGTCTTGGATCATACCCTTTGTTCGTATATCCTCACTGGGATCGGGTTTAGGACCCCTTAACTGCCTTTAACTTTGAATATGTATTGGTGTCTTTCCTCTCACTGTGGGTTGCACTGGAGGTGGTAGATTGGAATTAACTTGATGGTATTCCAATAATGTCTCAATGGGATTACAAATATAACTTTCTGGATTGTGAGGAAGATTAGAAAATGGATTACAATATTTGGATTACAATATTCAATATTGGGAATACAATAGGAAATGACACACCAGCCCTCCCCATTCACAGAGACTTTTCCTTTACTACATTGTCTAGGGAAGAAGTGATTCCCCTGCCATAAGCAGTGACTCACAGGATGCCATGGTTTGAATGTGTCTCCAAATGTTCATGTACTAGAAACAATCCCCAAATTCTTATATCGATGGTATTGGGAGGTGAGACCTTCAGGAGGCAATTAAAGGAGGTAATGAGAGTGGAGCCTCTGTAATAAGACAGGCGGCTTTATAAGAGGAAAAGAGACCCAAGATATCATACTTGGTCTGTCCCACTGTGATGGTTTGTGTCTAAATGTTCCCCCAAAACCTCATATTGTCATAGGTGTGGCTTTTCAGAGCTGGCTGAATCTAGAGTGTGTGATGCTAGGCTTAAGGGTTTGTGATAACTAAATCAATCCACTGATTGGTTTGGCACCCTAATTCTGGTAGCCTAGATAGAGTACAAAAGAGGCAGAATAAACCTGCTAAGGTCCCTCTCCCTTTCTTGTTTTACTACCTTCTGCCCACCATGAACTGTTCCTCCACACCAACCTGCCTTGGAGCCGGCTGATTATGGACTGAAACTGCTATAAACTATGAGCTAAATAAAACTTTCCTCCTTGAACTTTTGGTGTCAGGTGTTTTGTCTCAGCAATGAGAAAAGTAACTAAGACACTCACCATATAATCTCCTCTGCCCTGTTATGATGCAGCAAGATGGTCTTCACCAGATGCTGAGTGAATGAATGCCAGTGCCAGTGATTAGACTTCCCAGCACCTGGAACTGTGAGCCAAATACACTTCTATTCTTTGTAAGTTATGCAGTCATGGGTATTTTGTTACAGCAACAAAAAATGGACTCAGTCATGGCGTGATATGAGATAGTCGCAACCTTCTGCCTGTCATAGCTGAGGAACACTGTCTCTTTCCAACTGTTTCCATGACAGCATGCTGACATCCAGATTTCCCTTCCTGAATCAACACTCAGTTGGTTTGTCCACCCTCTCTAGTTCCTCCTCCCTACCTCTCAGCTTCAACCTTTGCTCCTCAGCCTTGCTTGCAAAGTCAAGGAACTCAAGCTATGCTCCTTTTAAGAAAGAGACTTGACGATATGGAAAAAAACAAAAGAAAGAAAAGAAAAAGGAAAGAAAGTCCTTCAAATGTCTGCAAAAATGTCTATGCCAAAAAGCTACCTCTGGTGTCTGATGAAATTCACATTCAGAATACAGTTTCTATTTGGTACATCTTGGGCTTGGGATGATAGTAAAGACAAGGATAATGATGACAGTGATGAAAATGACAACAACAACGATGATTTTATTCTTAATACCATTAAGGCATAAGCCTAGATCCAGTGGACCTTTCCCTTCCTTTTCTCCTGTGTATTTGTACTGTAGCATTATAGTAGCTGGCTGTGTATCTCAGTACCTTTCCCTGAGAGATACGGGAAGCAATTTATGTATCTACCCATTTGATACAATGAATAGCAAAGAGTGTGAATGTGTACAAAAGTGGCAAAGTGGGATTTGGACCCATCCTTATGCTCCGTGGAACAGTTTTTGTGTATGTTACCCAAGCATCGCAGGTGGTCCAATAGACCCACATGACTTCAGGATCTGTTTAAAAAAATTTTTTTTTAATTTTTCTGGTAGAAGTAGCTCAATTCACTACAATGGCACGTGAAAAATCAAATTTGCAAGTTTTAGAGGAGATCAAATTGAATCATCAGACTACTTATGCATGAATGATGAAGATGATCCATTATGGTAAAATACATGCTTTCATAACAGAATAGTGGTGCAAATGGATGATGATAATGATGATGATGATGACAACTTTGACAACTGTCATGTGAGCCAAAGATCCTGTGACAGTGAAACGGAGCAAGAGTCAACTGATACAGGCACAGGGAATGCAGACCTCCTTCATTCAGATGACAAAGAAAGCAGCAATGTGAATACATATTTGACTAGGTGAAATGTTGCAAAATGGCCAGACAACCAAATAGAATGATCCAATGTTAGGATTAGGTCCGAAAATACAGTGAAGGTCTTAGCAGGGATGCAGCGTGTTAGACAGAATGGCAGCATGTTCATTCACTGTTGGAAGTTGTAACAGATGAAACGCTACAAGATGTTGTGAAATACACAAAGGTTCAAATGCAAGTAAAACATTTTATATGCACCAAGGGCCATATTAAAAAATGTATTTTTTATGACACCTCACTAGCTGGACTGAAAGCATTCATAGGTCTGCTGTACTTAGCACAGATTTCTCATTGTGATTGCAGGAATGTAAAAGACTTATGGAAAAGCAATGGGTCAAAATGTCGCATAAAAATTTATCCCCTTGTAGACACAAAGGCATTATGCTTTCAGTTTAGACATTTACCCTGGAACTCAGTCATTGGTCCTTATTCATACAGAAATAAGCTGAATGATGTTGTTAACAGACTTGGTGCTTCCATCTCCCAAAGTAATCAGACTGTGACATTTGACAATTGGTTTACTGGTTTCCAGTTGATGTTACATTTGCTAACAGAGCACAAGTTGGTCAGCGCAGAAACTGTTCACAGGAACAAAGCAGAAATTCCAAATGAAATGTTGCGATTTCAAAACAGAGAATTACAGGCCTGGGGATATAGCTCATTGGTACAAATGCCTGCCTGGCAAACGCAGGTTCCTGAGTTGAATTCCAGGTATCCCCAAAAAAATCAAAACAGAGAATTGTATAGTACAATCTTTGAATTTCAGAAAGGTATAACATTGATCTTGTATACAGCAAAGAAAAACAGACTGGTACCACTGATGTCAACATTACAGCATGACAGAAATGTTGATAGGGAAACCCGGGCAAAATGGAAGCCTGAGATGGAAATTTTCAACAACAAAGTTGAATGTGGAGTAGATGTTGTTGATGAATTATGCAGCAACTATGATGTCACTTGAAACACACAACATTGGCCTATGGTTGTCTTTTACTCAATCCTAAACATGTGTGGCATAGTTTGATAGTTTACAGAGAAAATAATGAGTGCAAAGTACCATGGAAAAATTTTCTTAGAGGATTGGGACTGTAACTCATAAGAGATCATTTACAACAAAGGAAAAACAAAATGTTTCTGCCCAGGGAACTACGTAAAAACTTGTAGTGTACACTGCTGAGCTGACAGGTGAATGGGCAGGGGCAGCATCACAAAGCCCTACTACAAAAACAGGAAAACAAAAAAGATGTCAACTGTGTCCCACAAGAAAGTACAGGAACGGGGTGGGGGTTTAGCTCAGCAGCACAAGCACCTGCTTGGCAAGCGTGGGGTCGTGAGTTCAATCCCCAGTACTGAAAGAAAGAAAGAAAGAAAAATACAGGAAAATAAAACTTACGTGCTATCCGTGTAAGCTATATTTGTGTATGAAACACACAGTTGTCATGTGTGAACGCTGCCTTGTGTATTGATACAGGGGAACAAAACTCCTGACGTACTAGATGTCTGGTAAGAGTTCTCTAAAATCGAAGAATGAATTTTAGGAACAACGGAGGGTAAGAGCAGAATATATTTATTGAAAGAGAGACAAAACTGAGAGAGAGACGGAGTTCCTAGTGAGTTGCCGAAGACTGTCTTTTCTAGGGAATTTTATGGAGCAAAACCACAAGGTGCGATGGGTCCAAGATGGGGAAAACATGAGAACTTGCAAGGCAGGCGGGCATGAGGTGGGACAGAACTATAGTCAACCAATAAGATTATCTGTTCAGGTAAAATTGACCAAATCAGGGACAAATGGGGAAGCCAGCCACGTAGCAAGTGGGCATGCTTTAAGAACAGTGACTCTTCCTGTAGGGGGTTGGGATGGTGACTCCTGGCTTCCTCAAGGTGATGCATACCTGTTTAGAATATGAATCCCTGATGTTTATACTCTGAGTGCAGTTGTATTTGTTTTGCCTTTTGTCTTGAGGTCTGGCCCACAACAGAGGTGTCTGTCTTCTCCAAGGTTGCAAGGTATCTGGTCTTCTATACTGGCTCCTTCAAGGGCCCAGCCCTGTCTGACTGCCTATAATATTTCTAACTAACTCAGTTGCCTGTAACAGTGAGTTAGACAAAAATATTAGAGGCAGTCAGACAGGGCTAGGCCCTCAAAGGAACCGGTACAGAGGACCAGATGTCTTGTGACCTTGAAAGAGACACACATCTCTTGCTGCGGACCAGATTTCAAGACAAAAGGCAGAACAAATACATCCATATCCTAAAACTTGATATTCTAAATAGTTCTCTACCACCCTGAGGAAGTCAGGAGTCAGCATCCCACTCCACTATGGGAAGAGTCATTGTCGGTAAGCATCCCCCCCCCCCCGCTTACTATGTGACTCGCTTCCCCATTTGTCCTTGATTTAATCAATTTTACCTGAGCAATTAATCTTATTGGTTAACCATAGTTACATCCCACCTTACGCCCCCTTACAGATTCCCATCCTCCCCCCACACCTTGGACACATCCAACCTCATGGTTTTACTCTATAAAAGTCCCTAGAAATGACAGTCTTTGGCAACCCACTCAGGGGCCCTTCTGTCCCTCAGACAGAAGCTTTCTTTCTCTCAATAAATATATTTTACTCTTAGCCTCCATTGTTCCTAAAATTCATTCTTCGATTTTAGAGAACACGAACTCATGCCAGACATATAGTAGATTGGGAGTTTCATTCCCCTATATCATTTGGAGGTCTGAGATCATTCCCCTATATCCAACAGGATGACAGTTAAAGCAAAGCTTATTTGTGTGGTAGACTTTTGTTTGTGTTTACACTGTAGTATGTGTAGGTTTTTATTTTTGATGCTATCTTTTGGGTTTTGTAAGCAAATAAACAGCTGGTGTGAAAATGTTGATGTCTACTCTAAGCACTCTTTACATATTTGATACTGTATTTTATTGACACTTTATTTCTCTGCTAGCGCATGTTGTACAATATAGTAGGAAGCTCCTGGCAAAACAGGAAGAGAGGCGAGAAGACTGCCACATAGGAAGGGAAAACTAAGCACACAGGCTGTCAGTATAAACAAGATGTGCATGTGGAACACGCAGTTGTCATGTGTGAAGACTGCTTTGGGTGTGACAATTGAAGCAAAACTTATTTTTGTAATAGAGCTCTATTAGTATTTTCATTCTATGTCATATGGAAATTTATTTCTGATAATATCTTTTAGGTTTTGTAAGGAAGGACACAGCCAATATGAAAATGTTGAGGTCTATTCTAAATACACAGTATGTAAAAAATTTAATCACTTAAAAAAAGAATGTAATCATTTATCTTATTAATATTTTATGTTAATTACACACTGTATAATATAGTAAAAAAACTCTCGCAAAACAGCATGACCACTGAATGTCCTACAAATGTCAGTGTCACAAGAATGTCCTACAAAAAGGCCAGAAAGCAAAAGACGTGCGCTGTCAGTGTAAGCGATGCGTGTGTATGCAACATGCTGTTGTCGTGTGTGCAGACTGCCTTAGGTGGATTAATTGAAGTAAAGATTATTTTCTTTGTAGAGTGCTATTGGTATTTTCATTGCAGTTCATATGGGAATTTATTTCTGATGTTCTTTTTTAGACTTTGTACACTAAAAACCAGTCGATATTGAAAATTTTGATGCTTTTTTTATAAACACTCAGTAAGTATTAAAAATTCAATACTTCATTTTTGTGATATTTTTCCTGTTAAGTACTCATTGCTTAATATAATAAAACTCATGAAATTAAAATTGATACTTCATCAATAGAAATATTCTAAAGAATAAACGTTGGTCTGACAAACCTTGATGACAAAATTAGTCTTACGAGGCTTTTGTGGGAATCTGTTTTTAATCTTAACTTGAGCTTGTAATCTTGTGCATAATTTAATGGATTGGGTCTCCAGGCTCATTTGTGTGAATTTTGTGTAGCATACAGATGCCAGGAAAACAACCCAGCGACAAGGATTTCCTCATAGTTGTTTTGCACCCACCACTGGCCCCACAGCAGCTGGAGCTAGCCTTAGGGTAAACAGTAAACTGTGGATATAGGCAGTCACTTTGAAATTCAGGGCAGGCTGCAGGGTCAGTGTATGCCTCTAGGTGTTCTGCATTTTTCCATCTCAAAATTTTTCTCTGAGTTTTATGTGTCAATGTCAGACAATCCTACAGCTTTTAGGAGCTATCTGTAGGGGAAAAGAAACCTCAAGAGAGCCAATCAGCCTTATTATTAGAATGTCATCCCCAGACACTCATAGGTTGGCAGGTATCTGACCAAGATCTGGTCCAGGATGGGCTGTGCCCCTCTGGCTAGGCAGTCTCCAGGCTCTTTGAGGGGAAACAGGATACTTAGCTGACTAAATAGGCAAAGAATCAGCTTCTCAAGTTTAGTGCAAAGTAGAACCTGGACTGTGGCAACCTTGGCCTTGAAGACTTGGGCTAGAAATTACATGACTTGTTTCCCACCCTGGCTTTGTTCTTTGCTGCTGTCTAATTGTGTGGCCTTTGGAAAGCCACCTTGTTTGACTTTTAACTTTCTCAGTTTTTTTTTTATTTGTTTGTTTGTTTTGTTTTGTTTTATGCTGAAGATTAAAGACAGAGCCTTTACACTGAGCTACATTCCCAGTCCTCTTTTATTTTGAGACAGGGTCTCACTATGTTGCTAAGTAACACAAGTTGGGCTCACACTTACTATCCTTGCCTCAGGGTCCTAGAATGCTGGAATTACAGGTAAGTACCACTACACCCTGCCTTCAGTTTTTAACATAGGCATAGTAACACCCATTTCTCAGGTGTATAATATGCAAATAAGAAATTATGCACAGGAAAGCATCAGTCCCCAGCACAGTGCATAGCAGGTGCCCAGCAGCCACTCACTGCCTTAAATCTACTCAGGTAAGCCAAGGCTTGCTTTGGAAATCTCTTGCGGGCAGCATGCACCATATGTAGAATAGGACTATCACACAGCTGGGAGGAAACTCACATATTGTTTTGCCCAAAAGCCTAAAATTTTGAAAATGTGGCCATTACCTTTTGAAGGCCTTTCTGCTCATGGCCCGTTTCCTGCTGCCAGAATCCTCTGTAGATACAGAAATCATTAACAGAAGAGAACACCGAGGCTTAGAGTGGGAAGTATCCTACAGAAGTGAGGGAGTCGCTGCCCTCCTCACTCTGCCTGCATTGAAGGCTCCCCTTTCTGCACCATGGAACCCAGGAAGGCCTCCGGGCCTGCCTCTCCAGGAGGCTGCTCCTCAGGAGAGTCATATGCCCACAATCGTATTGTTTCTGCTTTGGGGCAAAAAAGCCCAGATGCCAACTGGGCTGCCTCATCATCTGGGGTCACATTATCCTCCTGCAGGGGTGGGTGCTGGAATGGGAGCTTGTTTACCCTTGCTGTTAGTCATTGTCACAAAAAAGAGCCCAACATGAGATTTTTTGGGTAGGACATCACGTCATGGAGTTCAGGCTGCAGCATACAAACAATGTCTGGTTCCAGTATTTCTAAACAGTCCATTCAACCTCTGAAGTGAGGGGGCACTTTGATCTCCATGTCCCTCCACCCGAAATACATGGTCTGCTTTTCTTCTCCTGTTCCTTCATTGACCACAAGCTCCTTGAGGGTAGAGGCTGTCTTTCCTTTCTTCTGGATCCCCTGCTGGCCCAAACACTGACCTAACCATATCAAGTGTCCAGAAATGACTTGCTTGCTTGTAGGTCTCCTGCTAACTTCTTATTCTAAGACATTCTTTCCCACAACTGGCCCAGTCATCCTTTGTGTCACGGGAAATGTCTCAGTCCCTGAAACATTAACAAGGATGTCTTTTTTAACTGCACTTTCCTTGTACACAGGTCAGAACAAGCCTGGGGACAGCTACCTGATGTCATGACTTCTGTCTGCTGCCTCAGGTACGGCTTCCTTGGGTCCAGTTAGAGGTGGAGCAGCAGTCCCTGGAGCTTGGGCTCCCCTGTGGGGCCTCACTGCCTCGTCCTCTACAAACAGCTGTGAGAGAAGAAGCTGAGCTTTGGCTTTGGAGCCTCAGGGAGCTGACAGTTGCCTTCTCTACCACCCCACTCTGATGCTGTGAACCTTTATTTCCTCCAACTGTCCTTCAGGATCTCTGATAAGGCACTTTCTTTACTTCTAGGGAAGTGGAGTGCTAGAGTGAGGGGGAAAGGCTCAATCCAACACAAAAAAATCCGTTCTTTGGAGGAAAATCTTTATGCTGGTGGTTCATTTAATGCTCTGGGAACCCACCAGGGACTAAAACACCGCCAATCTTTCTGCAGATTCCTCCTGTCCTCTGAGTGTGCATGTGCATGTGTGTGGGTGTGTGTGGGTGTACAGTCATAAATCTATGTT
The DNA here is from genome assembly GCA_004363535.1 of Dasyprocta punctata. NCBI lineage: Eukaryota > Metazoa > Chordata > Mammalia > Rodentia > Dasyproctidae > Dasyprocta > Dasyprocta punctata. The sequence continues at coordinate 652 of RJWM01020623.1, read as the reverse complement.
AATGCATGCATGCACATGTGCACACATATAAGCACATACATGCACACTATAAACAGGTTGTGAAGGTCTCCATGTTTTGAAGGGAATGAATAAACAAGTTCAACATTTTTGTTTTCCTCTAAGGGTTGCAAAGACGGTGTTAAAAGCACAAGATTTAAACCATAAACTTTATTAAAAGCCAAACAGCTGGAACCCTCCATGTTGGGGCGAGAGGCAGCAACCAGAAGCAAGCCCGCCTGCCTCCCTGGTGAGTTTGCGCAACTGCACAGACTCCAGGAGGAGAGAAAGAGGTGTGTCCCATAGGCCTGCCGGCACCAAGGACCTCCCCACCCCACCCCCCAGCATCCTGCTTGCTAGGAGGACCTGCTGGGTTCATGGCAACTGGGATACATGGAGCAACTAAATGCTTGTATTGTCGGATTGTTTTGCAGGCCTGGTGCCTGCAGTCTCAGCATTTCTTGGGTAGATGACATTTTCTAGTGTGGCAAATAGGTGGGATTGTCCTCTGTCTTGTCTTCGAGCCCCAATGTTGTTGTCATTGCTTTGCTTAATTTTGCTTAATTTTTGTTTCCTTTTTTTTTTTTCTTCATTGCACATCCTGTTTTTATTGGTTTTATTGTGTTTTGTTTTTGGTTTGTTTTTGCTATGCCTG
>RJWM01020622.1:0-36838 GCA_004363535.1 Dasyprocta punctata | reverse complement strand
TTTTTTTTTTTTTTTTTTTTTTTTTTTTTTTTTTTTTTTTTGCGGTACCGGGGATCGAACTCACAGACTCACGCCTGCCAGACAGGCACTTAAGCCACTGAGCCAAACTCCCAGCCCTTTGATTCTTGATATTATTTCTTGTGCAACTGAGTTTCTGTTCAGAAAATTTATGCTTACATTTATGTCTGTTTAAAAGATATTATGTTCTGAAACTACATGTTTTTCAGGTTTACCTTGAAAATATTACATTGTTACTTCAGTTTCTTTAGGATTCAGTGCTCTCCAGGCCTTCCATTTGATTTTAGTTTTTGTCCTACTTTATATAATAGAATAATGATATAAATGCATGCAAATGCATACATATATATATGGACACACAAAACTGAAACTATCTCACATATAAAGTCATAAGAAAGACATCAACAAGATTAGAATAAAGGAGTAGATGTCTTAAAGAGTCAGAAAGAAGATATACTAATGTAAGTACACCTCAAATTAAGGTATTTCAGTGTCCAAATATCTGTCTAATTTGCAAAAGATCAATACAATTACTGTATTGCTCTTGAATTTACATATTAAATAGTACAGTACATTTTATGTCCTTCATATTTCTTTAAAAATGCAAAAATGAAATACTTGCCTTTCAAATAGCAGAAATAATGATTAAAAGTATTTAATCATAATATTTAAAGAAACATGGCCCCAAAATATCACAAGATCCTTAGGTGGAAGAAGTTCAAAATTTTTTTAATATTGAATATGTTTTAATGAATGCTAATTTAAATATCTATGCAGTTATATACTGCCAGGCATGAGTGGTGGCACATGCCTTTAATCCCAGCTCTCGGGAGGCTGAGGCAGGAAGATCATCGCAAGTTCAAGACCAGCCTGGGTTACAAAGTGAGCTCAAAGTTAGCCTAAACTGCATAGCAAGACCCTGTCTCAAAAAGACAAAAAATAAATAAATAAGATAAAATAAAATAAGACCTGAGGGCCACAATAATTAGCAGTAAGAATTTAATATCAACCCACAGACGTTCCATTTCAACAAAGGTTAAGAATTACCATGTTAAATTATTAGACAAAATGTTCTCAATTCAATTAGGCAATTTAATAATTTGTAAGACTTTGTATGTTATTTTTAAGCAACAAGGAAGACATTACTTTTGTACAAATAATAATAAAATTATACTTTGTTCACTGTTCTTTCCTTTAAAGTAACACTTCTACTGAATAATGCATTGTAAAGTTAAGTAATGCAGGCCTAGCTCTGTACTTTAGCAAACCACGCTATTTTTCCTTGCAAGAAGACAAGCAGCATCAGATATTAGGCAAATTATTTCTTAGAGAAATAGTAACTGTAGTAGTGAACACAATTTTCATATGCAAAAGTACATAAGAAAATACATGTAAAGTGCATTGTACATGGCACATACGACTTGTTGATTAGCCTCCATTTTGAAGGGTGTATTACAATGATTTGATTTTCGTTTCCTTTCTAAAGTCATCTTTTACAACCTGTGAATACTCTACTGTAGTTGCATTGGCCTCCTCATGTTTAAACACATTATGCACACTTCTGTCTCAGGATCACTGAGATTGCTATTTTTTCTTCCTGGAAGGCACTTCTTACAAATATCTACTGAGGTCACTTTTTACCTTACCAAAAAACAATGTTAAAGTAAATTTCACTGTTTTAAATTCAGAATTTCCTTTAAATGTAAATATGTCTCAAGCATACTTCATCTATAGATAGGTTTGTGTTGGGGATGAAGACCCACAACCCATTTGATTGTATCTAAACAGTTTTGTTAGAAAGGAACTATCATGTGTGTATTTTTTAGGCATATATTGTACTGGTTGAATAGCCAGATTTCTAGAGAACAAAACACCACTATGGATACAGGATGCTAGACAGTCACCTCTGTTGCCCCAGGACACACATGTGATCCTGAAATCACTACAATGGACAAGAGGGAAGAGCATACTTTCAGTTCACAGGTTAATCTGAAGGATGTTTTGGATATTATTAAATAGACTGTGCAGGAGTATGTGACACTTTGTACATAAAAACTTGTATAGTGTTTAAGGATTCTCTTGTAGTGGTGCCAAAGAAGCAAGCTCTTGCTTTAAATTCTTGATTTACACTTCTTGGCTACTTCTTTCAATTCATTTAAATCTGTGCTCAAATACCACCTCACTAGATCATCCTCCCATCTGAAAGAGCTCCTTGTTTAATTTTTTCTTTATATCATTTATAACCAATGAAATACTATATTTTCGCATATTTTATTGTTTCCCTTTCTGTTAGTATGTATATTACATGAAAACAGTTTCTTTGTGTTGATTCTATTTTATTCTTAACCCCTAGAAGAATTACAGTTGTTTTTTCAGTAGGCAAAACTGGAAAGGACTCAAGTGAAGAGAAAATTTGTTGTTTTGTCTAATGGAAAAGATACACAGGTTGGCAAGATATGCAAATTCCTGAAGCCCTGACAGGTAGAATGAAGGCATGAGCCCCATTCCAGCCAATTCCTTTAAACAGCTCTGTGAACTTTTAATTTTCTACTTTGTTCCAGGTCTATCAACAAGTCATGTACATTTCATTCACTATTGTCAAACACAATGTAGAGATAATGGCATTTGTTTTAGCAAATGTAGTTTAGCATAGCATTGCCTAATGTTGACATTATGACAATCACCTGTGTTTCTGTGTATTTATTTATGAGCAACTTTTATATCAAACTTTAATAGAAAACTAAAATCAAAACTGATAACTGAATTCAGACTTCTGATCATGGGCGTATTGACATGGACATATTCACACTGTTTAATTTTGTTATGGAGCAGTTCCTAAATACATCAGATCTTCCCAACTATGTAGGTATTTGTTTGAATTTTTGAATTCCCAAACCATATATTTGGATTTTTAAATGTCAAACCAATACATTAATGTAACTTTACACATATAGGGTATAATATCTTTCTGGGGACTAATTGTAGGTTATTATCTGTTCTACTGAATGTTTGTAATTTAGTCTATTCTCTGTTTATTTCCTATACTATTTAAAGAAAGTGGAGTGACTTAAAGATGCTCATTTTTGCAGGGTGTTAGAGCTCATCTCCTACTAACGTGACGCTTCTTTACACTGATTACTGTTTTTATTTTTTTAATGACAGGGTTATAATGAGGGGATGAGAGGCTGCTATAAAATCATCATGACTCTTTCCTCTTGGTCCACTAAAGAAGAAAGGCATTAGAGAAGCCCTTCATCAGAATGATCCATCTTGAATTGTCTTGCAACAAGACATGCAGATTTAGAATAAAGTAATAAGCCATCATATTTCAATTAATTACGTCCTCAATTTAGTTCTTCCCCCATCAAAGATATCCTTGCATATCTATAAAATTACTTCTTCTTCTGAATTAAGAAACCACTAGCATTTCACTGACATCATAGGATATTTAGTACATTTATTTACAACATGAAAAGCAGAGTATAATTAAAAGAGAATTTTAAAAAACATCACTTGATAATGTTTTAAACTTAGCATATTATCAATCATTTTCTTCTAGCACTTACTTCATTATAAACATTTCCATGCTGAAAAATCAATTCATTTGAATTTTTAAAGAATTTTGTTAAGACAATAGAGCAGGTAACTTAAATTTGTCTACAGGGTAATTAAATGTTCATAATAACTACAAATAATTTGAAATATCTGTTGAATCTAAAAGTACAGACTCCATACTACTTTGAAAATCCTTGAAGTTGTAAGAAATGCAATTTTAATACTAATGCTTATCAACATCTCTTTAGGTAAACACAACATACAAAAGAAAAGCCAAATACACGCACTTTATTTCTTGGATGTCTATATCACTCAATCTAATATTTATTTTTGTACCTGTAAATGAACTCAGGACCTCACGCTTGCCAGGCAGACACTATGCTGCTGAGCTATATCCCTGGCCCACTCAATCTAATGTTACTCTTAAAATCATTTCTCAAAATCTACTGTACATTTACATTTCAACAAGTCTGAGTTCCTATAAATGTATTTTTATGCAAAATTGATTTCTGCCATAACATTATATTGCTATTTTTTTCTTTCTATATTCTGTTTTAAATTTATATAAGCAAGACAGTGTTTGGCAAATATATTAGGGAAAACTTAAATAATGAGACAGATTTTTCAGTCCTCTACAGAGACACAATATGCCAAATAATCAGATTTCCAAGTATATTGTTACAGATTCATGTTGAATTGTTAATAGTTTTAAACTTATCAAAGTTAACTTTTCTATAGCACTTCCAAAATTAATTACATTGTAAAGATCATCAATTGTGTCTACAACATGCTGAGAACATAAAAATTTTTCATCATGAAAAGAAAAAAAGTAAAGAGCCACTAGATTAAAATATATTTGACAATATGAAAACAGAATTGACTTTCATTCAAACACAAAAGAAACAATCAAAAATTTTATAAACAATGTACAAAGCACATTATATTATTTCATTTACCCAATTTTAATGTCCAGAAATACCTGATGTAGTCTGTCTTCTACTTTAATAAGTTACTGCTGCAAGTGACATCTTATTATTTACTTTATACACAATATTTTCTTGATTCCAAATGATCTGTTAAAGTAGTACAACTTGAATCTCAAATGCCAAAGGAAGTTCCATATGTGCATATAAAAATAGCAGAACTTCAAAAGTCCACATTGTATCTATATATTAAACAATACATAAGGATATAATAAGTAGAGATTTGTTTTGGCAAAGTTAACCTAACTCACAATGTCTAAAATTCTGTGTTTATTACACTTACACAATGATTTGAATAGCTAAGCTACAGACTATATTTACAGAAAATTAGTAATTATTAGAAAAACTCTTAGAACTTAAAAAATTCTTAATGATGTAGAAATGGAAATGTGAACTTACCACCCTAAAATTATTCATTAATTATGAAAATATATATATATATATATATACATATGTATTATTACATTTTGGGGGGATAGGTTCTTGAAGACCCTGACTGCATACAAATTCAAAGATTTCTATTTGATATTAAATGAGCACTTTACAGAATAAGTAAACTTAGACTTTGGCTTTCATTTATATAATGTAAAACTCCTACCGTGCTCTAGAATCCTCTTTATTTTCATCGGCCATCATCCCCAAATTTTGTGAGTGTTTCTCAGAAGCTTCTTTGAAAAAATTCTCCTGTGGCACTGCTTTAGGAGTATTTTCATTTGCTGGAAGATATTCTGTCAAGTTTAGTTCAAGCAGATTCTGAAGCCTTGCTTGATGGACAGTACCCTGTCCTGGCACTTGTGCCAATATATTGTGGTGGACAGAACTGGTGCCTTTCTTCAGTCCATTTCTGTCTTTAGAGTGGTTCTTCAACCTGCCCTGAACCGAAGTCCCTCTCTGTTCACATCCTTCCTGCTGAAGGCGGCTTCCAGTGTTAAGGGAACCTTGAGAAGGATGACTAAACCACCTCCAGCGTAGCCTTAGGATCTGTTTCACATCAAACTCTTTCTTGCTAGACACTGACATAGTTGCAGGAGAAAAGACAAAAGCCTTTTCTAACAGAAAGGAAACGGAGCCTTTGTTATCTCGTTTCTTTGCCTCTTCTGTAGAACTAACAAAAGCGCAAACACGGAGAGACCAGTCTTTCTTCCTGTTTCTCCCCTCCCCCACTGCCTGCATACACTTTCTAGTTTTCTAGCTGAAACAAAAAGCTGCAGTTAACAGTGTAGGTGGGAACCCAGACTGACAGGATGATGAGGTCAGACCTCAAACAAGTAAATCAGTTCAGCACAGGAAAGCAGCTACTACAGCACACTCCAGCTGCTAGATTTTCAGGCTTAAATCCCTGCTGCCTGTGCTTCAGATATCTCACCCAGCTTCTTCAGTACCAAAATGCAGTGGCTGCAATTTAAATCTAGGCAACTGAGTAAAAACGAAGTGTTTAAACTCGTTTCCTCCTAGATTTCCTCACCCTCCCCTGCCAGATTCTTTTCTAATGTATTCATTTGTAAAAGTGTGCCACAGTGTCCTAGGAGAATTTGTGACAAGAAAATTCATTTTAATCTATTTTGGGATGCTTATGGAAAATTTGAAAATAGTTTATTAAAGAAAAACGTCTTCCTATCATTTCCTTCATGTAGATTTGTAATTATATCAAAGTCCATCTGAAAATGCTAATGCCTCTATGTAAGCATTTATTTGAAAATCTGAATAATTTAAAAATTATAAGAAAATGTTGGTTACTCGTAAGTACACACACACAGATACACACCCACATACACATATACACCTCACTATGGGCTATAAAACAATATTTTAAGCTCACATGTTCTTTACTCTGTTGGTTAGATTACAAGAGATGTACTCTTTTTGTGACGAATGCTTGAAAATGAATAGTTTCTTCTGGCTGCATGCCTACATAAATACCTCCTTATCATGCCTTTTACTTTCATAGACAGCATAACAGGACTATGTTGTTTGTTCAGAGGTCTTTATGGAAGGATGCAACGGGTCATGTTTTGAAGTAATAGAAATTACTGCATGGTTCCATATTGTGCCCAAATTACTTTGAGATCTGAAATTAGAATCACTGCAGACATAAATGTTTACACAACACATTGTTATGTACTAGGAATGTAATGAACAGTGCCATTTTGAAATTTTGTTTGAAATTTATCCAGCTCTTATATCTTGCATACATGGGATAATGGGGTAATTTTAGTAGTGCATGATTAGGAACAGCACTGAATTTTCTAGGTTTGTTTTTATTTCTGGCTTAATGTTAATGAATTGTGTGGCCTTATTTCTTTACACTGCATTTTCTTCACGTATAATATGGAGAGTCTGAGCAGATGTTTAAGTATCCACCAAACCTAATGCGCAGTGAATTTAAAATAAGCTTAAAGGACGAAATGAGCTCTTCTTGTTAGTTTTGGTATGCAATTTTTTCATTTATTTAAGATTTATTTCAAGGTCTGAAAACATTCAGACTAATCACAATGGAACTACTATAACCTCTTATAATTAAAAAACACAATATAAAGCTGTTGAAAGTGCAGAGACAACCCTTAAACAACATAATGTATGATTTTCAAAAGCAATGGCTATTTAATAAAATGTAAAGTAACAATAACATATCAAAGAATTCTACACAATGAGAATGTAATTAGCAACAGGCTGTTCAGACTAGAGTCAAATCTGTCTTCACAATTTCCATGTTTGTTTTCAACTTTGCTTCATAAAGTCACTGATAATCGGATAATAGAGACTTCTTTCAAGCATGGGATTTCTAACATCAAAAATTGTATTTTCAGTGTAGGGGATGGGGAGAAGGTGTAACTCAGTGGCAGAGTGCTTGCCCAGTGTGTGTGAGCCCCTGGGTTGAATCCTCAGAATCATTAAAAAAAAAATCTAAATATTTTTGTAAAAAATGAGCACCCACAAATTGCATTGTTTGTCATAAATTCATACAACACAAGGTAAAATGCAGCCAGATGTGGCGCACACCTGTGATCCCAGCACTCAGGAGACTGAGGCAGGAGAATCACCACAAGTTCAAGGCTAGCCTGATCTACATGAGACACTGTCTCAAAAACAAGCAAACAGCTCACAGTGGCACATATGGCATAGGCTCCCCACCACTGCACTAGGCAAATGCTTTACCACTGACCTGCACACCCAGTCCCCTGTATTGCAGTTTTAGGAAAATAAAATTAAAAAAAACCTCATCTTTACGCTTCCTCAGTATTAAACACCTAGCTCCTTCATTGTATATGCTAGTTTCTTAACATACAGTACTTATTTTTGCCCCTTAGGAAACTATTTGAGAGCCAATTAAACCATGAAATAGTTAGCAGGTTATTATTTTTCATGTGATTATGTGTTCCAGAGTAAATTTAAACTGTTGTATTTGTGTACATTCAATATAATTGTAATAACAATGTGTAGAGTACTTGTAGCTTGGGTTGTTTTCCTGTTTTCAGACTTAAACAGAAACATTACCTCTTCCTGGGTCTTAAGCCTAATGGCATTCACGCTGAAATTATAACATTGGCTTTCCTGGTTCTTTAGCTTGTCGGTGGCATATCTTAGGACATGACAGCCTCCATAGTCATGCAAGTTAATTCCTCATAATAAATCACACACACACACACACACACACACACACACATACACACACACACAAAATACTATTAGTTCTATTCTCTTGACTACCCTTACTAATAAGGTATGTTTTTTTCTCTTACTTGGAAGTAAATAAGTATATACTGATTCATACATCCCTTTTATATTTTATATAATTTATGAATAGGTTATTCTCATTTCCAAACTTCCAATCTCTTTTTCCACAGATTTCAACAGTACTCAGCATATAAATAATCGATGGGACTCTTAAATAGTTTTTCTCATAGTTTCCAGACATATCAGTGAGTACTGCCAAGTAAACTTGAATTATCTCCCTCTTATTTAGATACCTAACATGCCAAGTAAATTTAGAACTTCGATCTATGTGTTAGACATAATGCATCTAAGAAACAATGTTGCACTAGAAGAAATAAACTATAAATACTAACAGAGTGAATTAAACGTTATAATAGATGTGTAATTTTTATGTGACAAAACATGGGAAGATACTACATTGACCAACTTTAGTAATTCTGTTTTTTTTTTTTTTTTTTTTTTTTTTTTTTTTTTTTTTTTTTTTTTTTTTTTTTTTTTTTTTTTTTTTTTTTTTTGCGGCACCGGGGATTGAACTCACAACCTCACGCCTGCCAGGGCAGGCACTTAAGGCACTGAGCCAAACTCCCGGCAACTTTAGTAATTCTGAATAATATCCTTGTTATGGTTTGAATGTGGTTTGCCCCCTAGGAGTTTATGTGTTGGAAGGTTCGTTCCCTGTTTAATGATGATGAGAACCAGAGTCATTCAGGACATTTGAGACTCTAATCTTAGAAGTAATTAAAGTAGGTCTTGTGGGACTCTGAGATAGTTCTTGAGAGAAAAGATCAAGCCTGACACCTAAGTCACTCTCTGGCTTTCTGGGCCCTAAGTGATCTGTCTGTCTCTCAGGCATTCCTGTCATTGTGAAGCTATCCACCATGCAGTCCTCACAAGTGGGAAGCCATTGTAAGTGCCATACCCTGAAATCTCCAAAACCACACATTAAATAAACATAATTTGTATACAAAGTACTCAGCTTTAGGTAGCTCATTATAGTAACAGACAACAAACTAGTACAATCTTCTTGGATATTAAGAATTGAAAACATTATTTTTAGCACATGCCCTTCAGCTTATTTGATTTAGATGTAATTGTAGATTTGTCAGTGTATTCCTTACAATAAGATTAAAAAAAAACTGATATTTCTCAAAATTCAAACTTTGATAGCACAAACCTATATAAATTTGCTGGGAAAGTGCTTCATAAAAGTATGCCAGTTGGTGTAGTGATAAGCAGCAAAGAAAAGCATCTCTGAATGTTGCCATTCAGAAGCAGGAATACATCAACATGAAGAAGTCAAGAAGGAGGGAAGTGGGTCCCCTGGACCCAGGAAGGTTCAGAAGGGAAACTTGAAGCCTGTGGATAGAGTGAGGAGAGAAGCTTCAATGAAGAAGAAGGAGACACTCTGCATCACCTTCCCCCTGAAGTGACACTCACTGTGTGAGAGGAGCAGTTCAAACCTGTGGATAATACCCTGACTGCTGGAGACCACAGAGGCCACCACAGGGAGACACAACAGTGATAGGAATCAGTGGACAAAGACTGCACTAGCTGGCAGTGAGTGCTGAGCACTTAGTCATCCCGCAAGAAACAGTGATCAGTCAGAAGCCATCTTGGAGAGGGGACAGCTAAATTCAGAACTCAGAGAAGCTGCTGGCTCCATCTAGTAGCTCCCAGATGAACTCAGTCCCATGGAAGATGCACTGACTGCTGCAGGCAGAATGAGTCTGGTCTTGGCTGGAAAGTACAGGCTCACTGAAATCATTCACTACCCAGCCAAAAAGCTACTTCTGGCTTGCTGGGATAAGTCAACATGGGTCAGGACTTTGTCTCCACCCTTTGTTTACCAGAGACAGTAGAGACAAACCTGAAAGTGGATCTTTTCTCTCTCTCTCTCTCTCTCTCTCTCTCTCTCTCTCTCTTGTTTTTTTGTTATTGTTGTGGTTTTGTTGTTTTTTTGTTGTTGTTTATGTTTTTTTCTCTTTAATTGTTTGATCTTTTTTTACTTGAGTGTGAACATGGTTTCTAGCCTCTTTGTGCCTATTACTCTGTTCTGTCCTTCTTTTTATCTCCTCCTTCTCTCTTTCCCTTTAGTCTTCTTTACCAGTTTCCCAAAGTTAGCATGATCCCCCTTTGTTCTCCAGCCTTATTTCTAATCTCTTCCTCATCTTTCACCTGTCTATTTTCCCCCAACCTCTGTTAAATTTTAATCCCTAAGGATAAAATTGACATATTAAAGAGTTATATACTGCATAGAACTTTCTGGCCTGTTTTAGATTTTGTTATATAACCACAAATATAGTTCATATGTTGAAAGGTGGCAAATTAGTAGTTAACTCAGTTCGTCATTTTCTAGACTATTGTTATTGCTGATGGTACCTCTTTAGCCAAAAGTGACATAATTGCTCTGAACAGCTATTCGTCCTGGTATTCTAAGATGGAGATTGACTAAGAGTCATAGAAAATACTGTGGCACAGTGTCAAACAACCAGGAGCTGGGCCAAACAGGCAACAGCTTCTGATCCCTAACAAACTGAAGAAGTATGATCTCATAACAGACTCAAAACCAAAAACCAGGTACACCTAGAAAATACCTTGGAGAAGCAGTCATTTCCTAATGTTCTAAATGCTAGCAATAAAGCAAACCACAATAGGCAATCTATAAGCATCACCCTAGGAATTAAACTAAAAAAAGAAAAGAAAATGAGAAAACACTTAAGCAAGATGAAACCTAAGACATCCAGTTCATGAAAGGCAAACCTAGGGTGCAGTGAAGTGGGACAATCCAAAAGTCACGCACCTGACCCCTCTGAAGTGGTAACAAACAAGCAATTGAATGAGGCTATAGAAAAAAATCAAATCAGAAACAATTTCTCAGATAACTTCAGAGATGGAGTCCACAATGAAAACCATGCTTAGAGCAGATACAGATGAAAAAATAGAGGATCTTAAGAAAATTACGGAAAGCATGTGTTATGGATTAAAAACTGGTGGTCAACTTAACACCAGCTGAATTATATCAGCATGGTGCTGAGTATAGATGGCCCACATGAAAAAAGTTGCCAGCATAAATGGAGACATGGAGAAGAAGAGCAAGGCATTGTGGGTACTTTTAAGAGTTGCTGTTTCGAGCGGATGGCTCTCCTGGAGGTGCTTGTCATGCTGGCTCCCTCAATATGGGTTTGGCCATTATCATCAGAGGAGCTCGGAACCTCATCGATAAGAATGGTTGTGGTTTCCTTTTGGGGAGCTCTGCTCCTCACATTGAGCATCATTTCCTGGCTCCAGAGGGAGAAGATGTATGCTGGAGAAGCTTGTCATGCTGGGCTTCCTGACCTGTCCTCAACTGTTCTCATCATTGGAGGAGCTCAGGACCTCGTTGCCGCTGAGGATGGCTGTGGTAGTTTTCAGGGCAGCCCCATTCCTTATTTTGAGTGTGACTTCTTGGCTACAGTAGAGAACCCTCAACCTACTGCGTAGCTCCTTCACCCCGCTGGCATAAATTTTCTAGTTTCCACCGCTGACCTTTGGGCTTCCTGGCACAGAACTGTAAAATAGACTGGAGTGAGTCCTTATCATGGGCTCTTAGATTTCCAGTTGGATTTGTGGGAGGCGTTGTTATACATTTTGTGTCTTTAGCTGGACTCATGCAGGACATTGCTGTGGGATCCAGGCCCTTGGGTCTTTAGTGTTGTGGACAGATTTTCCTGTACTTTCTTGTGTTTAACTCTGGGTGACCATCATAAAACAGTATTACGAATTCTTTGTCCTGTATGCAGTTGTTCTCCCTGTAACCTCTGACTTCAACAGTAGGCATATGTGTATATATTTTGGTTTGAAATGAGGTCTATTTTATTCTGTTTCCATGTTGTATTTATAATTACTATCGTTTAATTGTTTTCAAGTATTTTCTATCTTATGTTTTAATTTTTATATTTATTAGTAAAAGTCAAAACAAATGTAGACTAGGGTAGTAATAACAAAATAATGATGAAGACAGTAGCTATCTTTACCACTCATAGTGTGGAAAACAATTATTTTAATATTTTGAAATAGAGCAAACATGATAGAGTTTCAATTATGCCAAAATAACTAAAAATGTTAAATAATTCATAACCCACAATATTGGCATAATTGATAGTATTTTGATGTGAAATATAATATCTGGATTTAATTCCTAAGAACATTATTTAATAATAAATCCAAGCAAATATATTAAGTTTGTCAACTATCAATTTGGGAATAAAAACACTCATCTGCCTTAATTCCTTATAGAAAAATAATAGTGTAACTTGTATTAAGCTTTCATCTTACAAATAAACTGCTCATTTTGCTTATTTTACTTCATTATAATATTAAAATCTACTTTCAAGTTAATCTAAGATCATTCTTTTCAAAAACATTTGCACCAATATCATCAAATTCAAGGAAAATATGTCCAAATATATTTTACAAAAAATCTTTCTGAAACTATTATTTGTATCTCATATCACAAAACATATTTATTTACTCAAATTTTCCTTGATATATGAAACAGAATATCAACTGGATACTTTGTTAAATTGACAGATTAATAGAGTAAAATTGAAAGGACTATAAAAACAGTTACACATTGACATAATTTTAGATACAATATTTGATATTTATTTTATTATTATCCCTTGAGGCCTAGAAGTTGTAATCAAATCTACCATTTAAAAGTATCTAAATGTGGAGTAGAAAAAAGAAAGGGTGAGGGAAAGAGTAAGAGCAAGTGTACACTGGGAATAATTTAAGATACTTAGAATTTGAGTCTGGAGTTACCTAGCTGTATAACTCCAAATTGATTTCTTAAACTTTATAAATTTGTTTTTCACAGCTGTAATGGAAAAAGCTGATACCATTCCTGTCTAATTTTTAAGCTTAAAGAAGAAAAGGGAAAGGAAAGAAGGGGAAAGGAAACAAAATAAAACATAGTTATACTACTAGTTTCTCTTTGTTCACTGAAAAGAAAATTTTGCACTAATATCATTTGGAGAATTTTTAGGCCCATATCTTGTGCTCTGAATAACTACATTAAAGATGATAGTACTCAATATTAACTATTGTTATTCTCCTATTAATTTATCATGAAATTTTGTGTTTTTTCCATAAAAACAAACAAACAAACAAATAAAGCAAATTTTGAAGCAAGAACTGAAATTTACCAGTTTATAATTATAATATGATCATTATGATAATTCAGGGTAGGTTTATTAAAAGTATTGAGAAATAGTTTATGTTACCAAAGTTATGTATGCCTGGAATGATGTCACATGCCTCTAATCCCAACTCTCTGGGAGTCTGTGGCAAAGTGATCACAAATTCAAGCCCATCCTAGCAACTTAGTGACTTAGGGAGATCCTGTCTCAAAATAAAAAATAAAAATGAGCTGAGGTGTAGCTCACTGAAAAGTTCTGGTGTCTAATCCTCACAACCAAAAAGTTATGCGTACCTTATACTAATTTACAATTTAAATATTTTTATCCTATGGTCATAGTGACTGAAATCAAGGTCTTCACAATGAGCTACATCCTCAACCACTCTTTTTTGTTAATTTTGAGACAAAAGACAGTAAGTCTTTATATTGCCCAGGATGGACTCAAATTAGTGTTCCTTCTGCCTCAGGCTCCAAAAGTGTTGGAATTACAGGGTTGTACCACAACACCCAGCCTCTTAAATCTGATTCATTATTCATTTAAAAACATTTCTTTCTGGAAACTGGAAACAAAGTGCTGAATAATACACACAAAGTCCTGCATTTATGGAAATAATATTCAAGTCCTAAAATTCCTGAAATGTTTAAAGTAAAATCAAAAGTTTCCATCTCATCCTACCTTCTCAACTCTGATTATAATTACTGTAAAACCTTCATGCCTTTCACTCCATATATTTTCTTTCCTTACACAAAGATATATTCACATGTTGATTTCATGTTTTGTAAAAATCAAAATCTTACTATTCTACATATTTTTTGTACTACTGACTTAGTACATTTAACAAAGAATCTTGGACATTGCTTCAAGAAAGTTCATATAAATTTAAGTTTCCAATTTAGTAGATGAGTCATATTACATAAAGTCTGCATAATATCTTATTACATAATTTCCCTATTGACAGAACATAAAGTCATGTTATTGCAACCAACAATAGGAAAGTAAATAATTTAGTTAAGTCTCTCAGAAAGTAACACTTAATTTTTCAGATAAATAACCAAACATAGGACTGCTGACCTTAAAAGTGTTGGAAATTTATAATCATAAAAAATGTTTTGATCTACTTTCCAAAAATGTTGAATATTACATGACCTACTAAACTTCCTGAGAACAACGTTAGCTAACAATTAAATTAGGACTGAATATATTCCAGAGACTCTTTTAGTAACATAAGGAATGCAAAAATAATTGTGCAATATCAGAATCACTATGACCTCTATTTTTATAATTGAAGAAACAAAATAAGAAATACAGTATTATTAACTGGACCTAGGTGACACAACTAACCAGTAATGGGACCATTATTTAATTCAACAAAATTCTGTATAAATCTGCCCTCATCTCAATCATTTAACATTTTCAGCAGTTTGATGAAGAAAAATAAACTTATTTTATTTTAATGTTCTTGATTCTTATTATTAGAATTGTTGTGTGTCTACATGTCCCCATCCCCAAAGCCTCATGTGGTTATATGTAGAGTTTTTAGAGGTGGCTGGATCTAGGGAGTGATTATGGGAATAAGTGTGTGATGCTGGGAATACAGGTGTGTGATTACTAAATTGGTCCACTGATTGGTTTGGCATAACACTGAGTGTGGGTAATGGGAAGGGCCATCTTGGGTGTATGTGGTATCAACTAAAGCGTAGGTAACATGAAAGGAATAAAAGGGAGAAGCAGGATGCTGGAGATTCTTCACTATTTCACTTCTTTGTTGCCTTCTTCTAACCATAAATTCTTTCTATGCTGAAATGCCCCTCTGCCATGCCACTCTACCTTGGAGCCACACAACTATTTATGAACTGAACCTTCTATGAATTGTGAGCCAAAATAAACCTTTCTCCCTTTAACTTTGAGTGTTGAGTATTTTGTCTCAGCAATGAAGAAAAGTTAACTGAGACAAGAATTTCTCAGCACTTTGTATTTACTGTCTTTGTTCTCTTTGCCATGAAATGCTTACGTATATTCAAAAGGTTAACTGTTCTGCTCAAATAATATATATTTGTTGTAGGTGCCTTTTTAATTGAACACACATTGTCTTAGTAACTTTGTCATTGGTGGGATAAATACCCAACAGACACATGTTAAAAGAAGAATAGTTTATTTTAGTCACATTTTATAGAATTTTCAGTCCATAGTCAGTTGGCTACAAGGCATCACAGCAAAAGGAAATGTCAGAGGGGAAACAGTGCATAGCATGGCAGGCAGAAGAAAGACAGCCAGTGAACTTTCTTTTCCCTATGTATTCCGTTTAGGCTAAAAACCTATTGATTGAGTACACTCACACCCAGGGTGGGTTTTCTATTTTTAGTCAGTCCATTCAGCTGTACCAGAACTACGCTAAACCAATCTCTTGACTAATCCAGTTATCACACATACTTAGTCCACTATCACACTCCAAGCATACAGCCACCTCCAAAAGCCCTGCCTATGAGTGCATGAGGCTTTTGGAGAACATCTAGATATAAGCTATAACATTCTACCTCTAGCCCCCACAAAACTCGTGTACATCCCTTTATGCAAAATGAAAGTAGTTCATTTTCAAGAGTTTCCAAAGTCCTAAAAGTTTCAGAATTTTTGAAATGTCCAAGTCCAAGGTCTCCTCTGAGATTTGATGCAAACTCTTGGTTCTGAATGCCTGTAAAAATGAAAAGAAAGTTTAACATTTCCAACATGCAATGGCCCAAGATAAATGTTTCAATTTCAAAAGGTACAAATAGGGAAATAGAAATGAATGAGACCAAAGCAAGTCCAAAGTCTAGCAGGGGAAACATTAAATCCCATAGCTCCATCTCCATGATCTGAGATAATGTATGGCAAGATGTAAACTCCAAAGGGCTTGATTGACTTCACTCCTACATCACCACCAGTAGTTGTAGCTCCCTCAGCTTCTGTCTTGGGCTAGCTTCATGGATTTCCTCATACTGTACATGCTCCTGGTATTTCCAGCATTCTTGGGTCTCCACTGTACCTTTGGCTCCACAATCACTGTTTCACGCATTACCTCGTCAGGGGCAGAGTGCCTGGTCTCCCAAGGCCTTCGTCTGAACTCTGGGTGAAAGCCATCTTGACCTCACAACTCTTGCATTCTGCATGAATTTAAAACCAGCTCCATGTGGATGATGCCATGGTCTACCCTCAGCTGGTGCAGTAACAAAACTTCCTTCTCTTTTGGCTTTAGGGATGATACACCTGATTGAACCCAACCCAAAGGAAAACATTCCCTAGATGGCAGCCATTCTGGAATATGGTGCCTGGGGCTATGTTTGTGAAGCAAATTCTTTCAACTTTGCAATTTTGAGGCTGCAAAGGGTGCAGTCCTGCTGGGTTTTGTGATAACTTCAGACTATCTTTTCTATTGGCCAATTCCAAAATAATTAGATTTTTACTGTCAGTTGTTTCAGCAGTCAAGTTCTCCCCTGCTCCATCTTTGCAGTCTTCAGCTTTACTGGTTTCCATTATAGCCAAACTTAAAACATTTTTCATTTTATTGTGCTGTTTCCTTTTTGTTCTCAGCTTACAGCTAGCTGAATACTCCCAACAGTAGGCATGCCACTACCACAACATTAGAATGTCTTGCTATTTCTTCCACCAGATTAATTAATCCAGTTCCCTTAATCTCAGTCTATTGCAAGTCTCAGCAAGTGGGCAAAATTTAGACAAATTTTCTGACAGAATAAATCACACACAGTCTGGAATCCAACTGCAAATACATTCCTTTTTCCCAACTGAAACCTCGTAAGCCTAGTCTTTATCAGTGTATCATCACTCTGGTTTTCTGAGTTCCAACCAGAGTTGCCCATCAGTTTTGGGTCATAGCATTCTGGGGTTGATTCTCCAGCTGGAATCTCCAAAACTTTTCATACTCTTTCCGTATGCCAGTTCTGAACCACATGACCTAGTAACATCACAACAAAGGCCCCACTTGTGATACCAAAATTGGCCTTAGTTACTTTTTCATCAGTGAAAAAAAAACCCCAACACCTACAAGTTAAGTGAAAAAAAGGTGTATATTTTAGCTCATAGTTTTAGAGGCTTCAGTTCATAGTCCACTGACTCCAAGGCAGGGCAGCATGGAAGAGGCAAAACAGTCCATGGCAGGGCAAGCTTTTCTTCTTTCCCATTGAATCCCATTCAGGCTACAACTCTATTGGTTGGTGCCACTCACAGCCAGGTAGGGATTTTAGTTTGCAATAAATCTACTCAACCACTCCTAGAACTATTGTAAACCAATGAGTGGACCATTCCTGCTATCATTCCCGTAATCCAGCATCACACACCCATGGCTTGGACTGTGGGTTGACTTTTCACTATGTTGGTGGTTTCTCTTGCTTTACAAAATGTTTTAATGAGATGAGATCCTAGTCACTAATTTTCTGTAATAGTTCTTGTGTGGTCAGTGTTTTGTTTTGTTTTGTTTTGTTTTGTTTCATTTTGTAAAGTCTTTGCCTAAACTAATGTGTTCCAAAATTCTACCTCTTGTATTTTCCAGCAGATTACATTTTTTGTTTTAATATTCAGATATTTGATCCATTTTTATTTTTAGTTTAATGCATGGTGAAATACATAAGTCTAGTTTATTCTTCAGCATGTGGAAAGCCACCAGCAACATTTATAAAAGAGTCTGTATTTCTTCCAGTAAAGGTGTTTGGCTTCTTTGTCAGAGTTAAGATAGCTGAGTATATCCAGAGTTGACTCTGCATTTTCTAATTTGTTCCATTGGTCTTTGAGTCAGTTTTTTGCCAGCAACATGCTGTTTTTTATCACAATAGCTTTGTAGTATAATTTCAAGTCAGGGTTTGTGATTCCTCCTGCCTTGCTTTTGTTGCCCAGAATTGCTTTCGATAGTCTACATCTCTTCTTGTTCCAAACGAATTATGGGATTGATTCATATAATTCTTGGGATATGCAGTAGCAATTTTAATAGGGATTGCATTAAATCTGTATAAAAAAGTAATAGCAGCCATAAATATACATGTATCAACATTGCACTCAACACTATAAAACAACTATTCAAAGACATGATGAATAAAATAAGTTCTTATACAATTATTATCATGCACCTCAGTACCCCACTGTCACAAATAGACCCAACTAGACAAAAATTCAACAATAAATATCAGAAATAAACCAAACTTTTGAAGAAATGGACTTAGTAAATGTTTTCAGAGAGTTCCAACACAGAACATCAGAATGCATATTCTCCTCAGGTACACATGGAGCACTCTCAAAAATACACACTATACAATCTCATAGAACATGCTTAAGTAAGGGCCAGGAGCTTGGCTCACGTGGCATAAGTACCTGTCTGGCAGGCATGAGGTTGTGAGTTCGATACCCGGTGCTGCAAACAAACAAACAAACAAACAAACAAAAGAACATGCTTAAGTAAATGCAAAGGAATTGAAATTATCCCATGCATATTATCAGATCTTATTGCACTGAAATCGCTTGCAAAAGAAACCACAAGAACATTATGAACACATGGAAATTTAATAATACCCTCCTGAACAACCAGTAGGTCACATAAGAAAGTAAAGAAGAAATTAGAAGGTTTCTATAACTACAGGATAATACCAATGCAACCTACCAGAATGTATGGGACACAATGAAAGCAGTCCTATGAGGGAAATTTATAGCAGTGAATACCCATATGAGAAAAACTGAGCAAACTCAAATAAAAAACCTAATGTCAAACCTCAGGCTTCTAGAAAAAGAAGAGCAAGTCAAGCCCAAAACTCATATGAGGGAGGAAATTATAAAGATCAGAGCAGAAATTAATGCAACAGAGACTAAGGAAACAATATAAAAAGGATTGATGAGTTGGACAGACTGTTCTGCAAAAGGTTAAATAAAATTGGCAAATCCTTAGCCAACCTTATCATGAAAGGAAAAAAAAAGACTCAAATTTATACAAGTAGGATTTAAAAGGTTGCACTCAAGAGTTCCTTCAGAAAATCAAAAGATCAACACCTACTTCAAGAATCTGTATAATAAGAAGATGGAAAAGACAGAAAAAATGAACAAATTCCTTGACACATATGAATTACTAAAGCTGAATCAAGACATACAAAAATTTTAAATAAACCTTATCAGTCAATGAAATTGAAGTTGCAATAAAAATCTACCAACAAAGGAAAGCCCAGGTTGTGACAAATTAACCATTAAATTTTGCAAGAAATTTAGAAAAGACCTAATGACACTACTCCTCAAACACTTTAATGAAATGGAAAGGTAAGCACTACTCCTAAATTCATTCCTGGTGGCAAGCATTACCCTTATACCAAAATCAGAAAGGAATCCAACTAAAATGCAGCAAAACAAACAAACACACAAACAAAAACTGCAGGTCAATCTCCCTAATGAACTTAGATTCAAAAATTCTCAATAAGATACTGGTAAACAGAATGCAGAAAATCATCAAGAAGATCATACATCATGACCAAGTGGGATTCATTCCAGGGATACAGAGATTGTTCAACATATGCAAGTCAATAAATATAACACACCATATCACCAGAGCCAAGGACAAAAGTGAAATGATCATCTCAATAGACACAGAAAAAGCACTTGGAAAAATCCAACACCTATCCATGATAAAAAAAAAAACAAAACAAACAAACAAAAAAACCCAAACAAGCAAAAAAAAAACCTACAGAAAATTGAAATAGATGGTCTTTATCTCAATCTGAGAAAAGTCGTGTATGACAAACCAACAGCCAAAAACATCATATTAAATGGTCAACAACTAAAAGCTTTCACTCAAAAATCATGAACAAGTCAAGGATGACCACTGTCATTGCTTTTATTTAATATAGTTCAGGAAACATTAGATAGGGCAATTAAACAAGAGAACAATGTAAAAGAAATTAGTGAAACAACAACTTTGGAAATGATAGCATCCAAAAAAATGAAGTATCAAGAATCAATCTAATGAAGGATATAAAAGATATATACATTGAAAACTATATGTCCATTAATAACTGTTTTATATAACTGTGTACACTAATATTTGTTGCATATATATTTATGATTGTTTTCTCTTCCTCTTGGATTGTTCCCTTTACAATGATATAATAACCTTCTTTGTCTCTCTTAATCAGTCTTGGTTTAAAATTAACTTTGTCTGCAAATAGAATAGCTACCTCTGCTTTTTTCTGGACTCCCGTTGCATGGAGTATTGTTTTCCATCCTTTGATTTTCAGCCTATGAGTATCTTTTTGAATTAAATGCATTTCTTGTATACAGCATACTGTTGAATCTTGCTTCTTGATCCTCTTTGCCAGTTTATGTCTTTTGACTGGTGAATTGAGACCATTAACATTGACGGTTAAAACGGATACATGTTGACTTAACTTTATCATGTTGCTATTATTGGCTTCCCCCATTTTTATTTTTTCCCCTCCCTCTAATTATTTGCTTTTCCTGTTGAATTCCTTCTATTAAGGTTCATAGAGCTGTAATACTTATCATCCCTTTCTAATATGTCCTTCAAAATGTTTTGGAGTGCTGGTTTAATTGTGAATTTCCTCAAAATGTTCCTTACCATGGAAGTATTTTGTTTCTCCTTCTAGTCTGAAGGATAGTTTTGCAGGATACATCAATCTGGGTTAAAAGTTGTTTTCTTTTAAGATTTGGAGTACTTCACTCCAAGCTCTCCTTGACTTGAGAGTTTGTGCTAGAAGTCCATTGTGATTCTGATGGGCTTTCCTTTATAGATGATTTGTTTCTTTTCCCTAACAGCTTTTAAAATTTTATTCTTGTGTTGAATTTCTGGGATCTTGACTATGATATGCCTGGAAGTAGTTTTTTTCTTTTTTATCATTGCTAATTGGGGTTCTATATGCCTCACTTATTTGTATGTCAAATTCTTTTTCTCTACCAGGGAAATTTTCTGACACAATGTCTCTAAGGATGTTTTTAATGTCATTTGTAGTTCACTGACTCCAATTAATCTTAAATTATTTTTATCTCATCAAGCAGCTGCTGGACTGATTTTTCATATTCCCTTGCTAGTTTTGAGAAATCTTTGTTTTCCTGATCACTAACTGCTAGCCTGTGTTCCATATCTGAGATCCTATCCTCACATTGGTCTAGTCTACTTCGAATACTTTCAATGGAGTTTCTATTCTCTTGAATATCTGTTTGAATCTGCTTTATGGAATCCATTTGCTTCTTATGTTGTATTAGAAGATGGAGAGACATCCCATGCTCTTGGGTAGGAAGAATCAATATAGTTAAAATGGCCATACTTCCAAAACTGTTATACAGATTTAATGCAATTCCAATCAAATTACCAGTAATATATCTTACAGAATTTGAGAAAACAATTTTAAAATTCATTTGGAATAAGAAGAGACCTAGAATAGCAAGGGTGATCCTTGGCAATAAAGACAAGACAGGGGACATCACAATTCCTGGCCTGAAACTTTACTATAAAGCTATCATAATAAAAACAGTGTGGTACTGGCAAAAAAACAGACCTGAGGATCTGTGGAATAGATTAGAAGATTCAGAAACAACTCCAGACACACTAAGCTATCTTATTTTTTATAAAGATGCTAAATACATTTGTTGGATGAAAGATAGCCTTTATAATAAAGTGTTGGAAAAACTGGCTTTCCACATGTCGAAGATTAAGATTAGACCCATATATTTCACCTTGTACTAAGTTAAAATCTAAATGGATTAAAGATCTCAACATTAAAACAGAAACATTAAATATACTGGAAGATAAAGTAGGGAAGACTCTTGAAGACATTGGTGTAAGGAAAGACTATGAATAAAAACCAGATTGCACAGGAATTAGTGCAAATAATTAACAAATGGGATTCCATCATATTGAAAAGTTTTTGTACAGCAAGAGAAACCACCAACAGTGTGAGGAGATTACCCACAATCCGGGAGAAATTGTTTGCCAGCTGTCCCTCAGATAAAGGATTAATATTGAAAACATATAAAGAACTTAAAAAAAATCAGTCCTCCAAGATTTAAAGACCCAATTCAAAAATGGGCATCTGAGATGAACATACACTTCTCAGATGAAGAAGTACAAACAGCAAATAAATAGATAAAAAATGTTCAACACACTTCCCATTTGAGAGATGCAAATGAAAGTATCACTCAGATTTCACCTCACCCCAGAAAGAATGGCTAGTATTATGAAGACAACTAATGACAAATGTTGGAGGGGCTGTGGGCAAAAAGAAACCCTTCTTCACTGTTGATGGGAATGCAGGCTGGTGCAACCTCTGTGGAAGTCAGTGTGGAGATTCCTCAAAAAGCTAGGATTGGAAGTCCCATTTGACCCAGCTATTCCCCTTCTGGGTATCTTCCCAAAAGAACTAAAAATATCTCATCACAGTGATATATGTTCATCGATATTCATTGCTGCCCAATTCATAATTGCTAGATCGTGGAAGCAGCCTAAATGTCCCTTGACTGAGGAATGGATAAAAAAAATTGAGGTATTTCTACGTAATGGAATACTACTCAGCTATAAAGAACAACAAACTAGACATTTTTGCCCTCAAATGGATGGATGCTGAGGATATGCTTCTCAGTGAACTGAATAAGTCACATATATGTGACTATCGTATTTTGGCACTGGTTTGAAGAACTCAAACAAAACCTATGTATATATAAAAAAATTACTTGGGTCAGTTAGAGAAAAAGAAAAAGAGAATGTTTATTATTTGATATTTGGATCCAATTTTGCTTTTCGAATTTCATTTTTTTCTGCTTGAAAAAAATAGGTCTTGAAATCTTTTTAAAAAATGAAATGAATTGTTTTTCTTTGTGGATGAAGTTTTAGTTTTTGCTGGTGCTTTCAAAATTTTCTCCTTAGACATAAGTTTGTATATGTATATGCATAGGATGGCTAAAATGATTATACTTTTAAATGTATTGGTTATTGAAAAGGAACAGTTGATACATGTTTACATTAATTTTGCATGCCTATATCTGTTAATCTAAACAACCCTTTTGAAGGTAATGATATGCAATATTGCAAACATTGTCAAATTTCTATCATCTTGCTTTGTAAACCTATAATACTACTCTTTTGGATTTGTAAAAAAAAAAAGAAAGAAAGAAAGAAAGAAAGAAGACTACAGTACTCCGAAAAAGGAGATTACACAGGACATCAGAAAATGGAAGCATAACCCTTGTTCTTGAGTAGGAAGAACTAACATAGTGAAAATTGCCATATACTGTTTCCAAAATTGTGATACAGGTTTAATGCTGAAATATAATTTTCAAAACTCTAAAAATATAACTTGAGTGGAAGTATAAATTGAATACAGGTAAAAATTATATTGAATTAATTATTTAGATAATTGTTAATATGTAAAGACTATTTCAGAAGATAAAAGACACAAAAATTTAGTAGGAATGCTGAAATAAATTTACTAACAGTTTTAAAAGATAATAAAATCCAATTTATGAACTGATTTGTTCCAGGTGGCAGTTATATATATTTTTGTTGGTCAAGCCTATTTCCATAGATAAAACAATTACCTACATTACTCTCAGTCATCTATAGGTAACTTCTAATGCCATGAAATTACAAAGAGCAGAGTCAATGGAAAAATCAATGTCAAAACTCCTCAACTTAGATATTTCCCTGGAGACTTTGCTATGCAGTGTCTTCCATCTCACAAAGTGGACAGCCAGGAAACTCCTCAGTCTATTGGCAAGTCTAGGACATTTTTAAATATTTTATTTGCTCAAATGTTAGCAATCTTTTTTACATATCATCGTAATTTCATATTTCGTATCTCGGTTAATGCACTAGTAATGTTGATAGTTCAACTCCTTAAACATCTAAAATATATCCATTATTGTTTAAGTTTTAAGTTCATAATAGTTGATACATTGTGTAAACTTGAGAAGTTTAAAAGCTTAACTAAGTAACTCAGCATTTCTACATCCTGAGGTGTGTAGAGGATATGCCTTGGGATAGCTGACTATGCTTCAGGATATTTTAATGTTTGATTCATTGTGTCAATTTGAGAAGTTTAGAAGTTTAACTAAGTAATGTCAACAGTGGGCCAGGGTCCTCACTTTGTAACCATCCAGAATCTTGCAGAGGGGATGGCATGAAGATGTAAAGGATCCACGCTATAAGAGAGGAAGACACTTGTTCCCCTCCCCCTTTTATGCTCTTGTTTCCTTTGTCATCTTCTGCCACCTTGAACCATTGCTTCTCACCATGACACCCTTCTTTGGAACCAGCTGATTATGGACTGATACTTCCTCAAACTGAGACCTCTTTAATTTGGGCATCAGGTATTTTGTCTCAGTAATGAAAGAAAAGTAACTAAGACATTGTCTATATCAGGCAAATTTTTTTCTTTTTGTAGGAGGTGGGAGTCTCCTTTGGAAAATTACTCATCTTGTATTAGTCAAATTTTTGTTTCTGGGACAAAATATCTGACAAATACAACTTCGAGGACAAATGTTTTATTTTTGCTCATGGTTTAAAAAGCTTTAGCCTGGGCTGGTGCTGTAACTTTGAGGTAGAATGTTCACCTAGCACATCCAAGGTCCTGGGTTCAATTTCCCAGCAGTGCAAAAAAAAATTCTTAGCCTATGGTCAGTTTGCTTTAAGGGAGAAAATATGATAGCATAAATATATGGCAAAAGAAAGCTGCTCAATTCACTCTATCCAGGGAGAAGATAGTACAGAAAGAATCATAGAGAAAGAGGCTAAGAACTAGATACAGTACCAAAGGTGCACCCAGACACACCCAGATATGGGAATTTTTAATTTCCTAGTGACTAATAAACTTTTCTTGCATGTAGTCTCTGAAAATGAATTTTGGTCCAGTGAGTTTCTCCTTTTATTTACTTTCCCACATCTGACTTTCTCTATTGCTTCTATTTCAGTGTACCTACTTTCCTCCTGTGCAGGTTATAAAGCCTTCCTACCCTGTTGCTGCCACCTAACTGACTATGATGGATCTCATTGTCATTTTATTATATATCATAATATGCAACTATACTTCTGGGCATTTATGTCAGAGAAATGAAAAGTTATGCTCACAAAAACTTCTGTACATGAATGTTTATAAAAGTTGTATTTAAATGCCCTTAAGTTGAAATAACCACCTTTATTTACCTCAGTAGATGATTGGTTTAAAGTCAGTAAATCAGACATGCCATAGAATGCTACCCAGAATTATAAAGTTATAAACTTAAAAAGACCTTCAAAAAACTATAAGTGAAAAAAATTTCAAAATTTTATATATGATGTAATTCTATATTTTTAAATAGCAAAATTATGAAAATAAGATATAGAATAGTTGTTACTAAGTGTCAGATCCAGCGAGGTGATTATTACTGTAAAAATATAACAAAATTATTTTTGTGGTGGTAGATGTACTCTGAATCTTGCCTGTCCTAATATCAGTATCTGATTATGATATCATGCTATGGTTGTATAAAATATTAATATTTGAGAAACTGAGAAAGAGACACATTTGATAACTATGCAGTTTTTCTACTCCTGCATGTCAGTCTAAAATTATACCAAATGAAGAGGCTTAATAAAAAGCCTCAAACAGTGATCATAATGACCTTTAATTTGAATGATTATTCTCTTAATATTTCATACGATCTGCCTGAGTACCCATGTGAAAAGTCAAGTGAAGAAGTGCTATAGTGTTTTGTAAATATCTTACTTATTTACATAACTGAAAGAGTAATTATATTTTAACAGTGGTTCAGGAAAGTCACTAATTTTTTATTGTACATGGCCAACTAGGTTCTTACAAGAATTCTTATTAACTAAATTATAAATTGTTTGAAGACAAGTGCTACCTCACTTTTTTTTAATGTATACACACTTGTAGCATAGTGTTTGGAATATAGTAGACCCTGAATAGTAGTTATAGAATAAACAAATGATTTAGCATAAGTATATATTAGCTGTCTGTATTTAATTAAATGGAAAATTAGACAAGCTAAGAAAATCATTATTAAAAAATTATCCTAAGAATTATAAAACTTACTCATCGTTTCAGCTATGCATTCATTATTTAAAGTCTTTTTTCACAGATGTGTTGGTTCAATGAAAGAATAATGAGAAATTCTGTCATCAGATAATATTACATCATAGAGTGGAAAATCTCATGATACTCTTGTTTCCATTGTCAACAATTCTCTGTACTTCCATTGTTCTTTGTAACTAGATTTGTTATTTCAGGGAATAGGCAATCAAAGGCTGGTTCCCAAACTTGTATCCTATGTTAGTAAATCTTTGTCTAAAATATAATTTATAGGTTTGAAATTATTTTCCCCTGACTCTTTAAATGTATTATCTAATTCTTAATGCTTTCAATGACCTTTCAACAGGATGACTTTAGAAACTGCTGATTATCTCATTTTTTACAAATTGCCTTATTTCCTTTACTAACTGTAGGATTACAGCATATCGTGAAAGACATTCAAGTTTTATGTGAATTCTAGAAAAATAAAAGTTTAGTTTTGACTCAAAATAGTATTTGCAAAAATTAATTTGGAAAAAATGTTATGTAGGAATTTCAGAGGTTAACTAGGTGGAAAATACCTGGAACCTCTCTATTTCCACCCTTTGAATTCATAGTTTGCTGTAGTGTTATTGTGTTTTTGTAGCATTTTATATAAAATTTCATGATGTTACATCACATTGTATAGATATTTCAGCAATTATACTAACAGTTAGTAATATCTAACATAATAAAACTTTACAAGGAAAATAATTTCAGGAATATAAAAACAAGATTCTCTCTTAATTCATGTTACTCTTCCTAGCATTCACAATAAATAAGAATCTCTCTCCTAAATCTAATTTTTTAATTTACTTACTGGTTCCTTTATTTTACCCCTTCGGCATATGCTATATTAAAACTTCAACAGTATGGTATGCTAAACCAATGCATTTTACAGCTAAGCTATAAACATTGCCTTCAGAACTTGAGGGAAGAGGGAAGGTAGATATTGGAGCACTGAGAATTAAGGTGGTATGTATGTCCTCCCCATCCTTTGGCATAAATCACTATCTTCTGCTATATATTAGTATTTATTTCTGGCTTTCACATAAAGTAGGCCAGAAGAATGAGGTACACAGTTACATAATTTAAGTACTTTAGAATGAAGAGCTTTGTTACAAAATCAAACTTTCTTTCTGCTTCCTGATAGTCCTAAAGTGAGCAGCTCTCTGCCACTTGCTCCCTGCTATGATGTTCTGCCCCAACCCAGATCCACAGTAAAGAGCCCAACTTACAGTGGAATAAAACTCCTGAATCTGAATCAAAATCAATCTTTCCTTAATTTAAATTGTTCATGTCAGTTATTTTTCCACAGAAAGCTCAATAATACACCAGACAACAAAACAATTCTATTTCTAGAACTATGCTCAGGATAACTGAAAACATGTGCACATAAAACTTGAATATGAATGTTCATGGCAATATTATTTGCAACAGTCATAATGTGGAAATGAGTTAAATATTAAGTTATTTAAAAAAGAGTAAGTATAACTGGGCATATATTTGAAATGAAATATTGACCAGACAAAAGGAGACAAATGCTCATCTATGGTACAAAATGAATGAAGCATGAAAAAATGTTATACACAGGAAGACATAAGAAAAGCTTACATATTGTCTGAATTAATTAATTTTAAATGGTTTTAATAGACAAATTCATAAGGACAGGAAGTAAATTAGTGATTATATAAGACTGTGGCAAGTTGGAAACCAAAGAGTGAGTGCTTAGTATATACTCTTAAAGGATGATTAAAATATTCAAGATTAGATACTAATAATGCCTACACAGATCTGTGAATATGCTAAACTCTGATGCATTGTGCGTTTTCAAAGAAGCTAATTTTACAATATGTAAATTATATTTTACTAAATCTGTTACCTAAAAAGAAATGTTTTATGACTGGTCATGACAACCTTCCACAATAAATGCTAAAGGTTTCAAAGAGATACTGGAAGACTATGTATATAGTGGAAGGATAATAGCTACATCAAGAAGAAGGTGAATTTTATGCCCTCTAATTGAATCTAATTATCAGATAAAAATTCTTCATGAGAAAAAAATAAGTCTATATTGATTCTGAGTTTTCAGTACATAATAAAGAAAATATTATATTTAAAATCAACCCGGGTTTGGCTAACTTTCCAGTTGAAATAGTTCAAAAACACCGATCAAAGAAAGACATTGAAATAAACAGGATTTACTAAGATATTTGAAGCTTCATTCTCAAGATTTCTAATTTCAGTAGGTGTGTAGTAAATTATAGTAATATGTATTCAAAGGCCACCCAGGTGGTTCTGCTACATAATTGAGTTAGAGAATCATTATTTTAATTATTTAATTTATTATTTCAGTTTATTGATACTTGTGTGTAGTGTATAATGCTTGCATTCCTTCTGGGAATTTGGTACATGTACATAACACATCCTAATTCATTTTTTTCAGAGTACTATTAAAGTTTTATTATAGCTCAGTATGCTGAAATTGGTGAATTGTGCTTAGTATCATTAAATATTCCTTGGTTAAGATAAAATCATACATCCTAAATAACTGTTGTACTCCAAATATTAAGAACCAAGCAAAAGTAAAGCAAAACTTTCAAATAACTACAGAAGCTTCAAGTTACTGCTTCGTCACTATATTCAAGTAGGCTGGTGATTACATTCTGAAATAAAGTTATATACTTCATATTCAGAATTCTCAAAACATTTATTTATTTGTTTATGTATTTATTTATTTTAGTTTCTTGAATAGGATGTTTCTATATATATTGGGAAACCTTGTGAAGCCCCAGGCTCTCCCATGACAATCCTCCTGCCTCAGCCTCCTGAGTGCTACAATTAAATGCATGCACAGCCATGTCAAGATTTTTTTAAAAATTTAATAAGAATGAATACATATAGGTTTGGTAAATTCCAGAATTGAGAATTATATTTCTTATATTATGTTTCCTCTATTCTTATGTAGATTTTCACTTTTTCTAAATAAACTTGTTTCATCTCATAATTTATGAACTTTTCCTAATTTTAAAATATGAAGTACTAGCTGGGCTTGGGGGCACACACCTTTAATCCCAGCACTCAGGAGGCTGAGGTTGGAGGAGTGTTGTGAGTTTGAGGCCGGCTTGGGCTACAACGCGAGCGCAAGGCCAGTCTGAGCTACATCATATGACCTTGCCTCAAAAACACTTGGGCTGGGAGTTTGTCTCAGTGGCTTAAGTGCCTGTCTAGCAGGCGTGAGGTTATGAGTTTGATCAACAGTGCCGCAAAAAAAATAAAAATAAAAATAAATAAATAAATAAAATATGAAGTAAGTTAATGTTACTCCTAGTTAACTCCCTCATCACTGAGACACTGTATGTGACACCTACAATTTAAAGGGAACAGATTTATTTAGGCTCTTGTATTCAGTCCATAGTCAACTGGTTTCAAGGCAGAAAGGGTATGTAGCCAGATCTGGTAGAAGAAATCTACTCATGTTACAGTGACCAGAAAGCAAAGTGAGAAGGGAGGAGCCAAGGTGAGAGATAATCCCTTCCAGCTCACAAGTCCAGGGATCTTTGTCGTTCCAATAAGCATGAGCAGTACACTTAGTCATTGAACACATCATTGGATGAGTAGAGTGACCACATGATTCAATCATTTTCCAAAAGCCCTGCCTATGACCATGTAGGAGAGGACCTGAGCAGTTCCCCTTGAATGCAGAACAATTGATTTAGCATTAGTTAAAAACTGAACCCTATCTCCACGGACTGATATGTACAGAGCTGGGTACACTATTTTTTCCTCTCTTAAATTGGCTCTAAGCAATGCAAATAAGGCTACCTGAGGTACTGACATGTAATACTTGAAGCCAGCTGACAGTTCCCTTTTTCCTCACATCATGTTTCCTATAAACAATTGAGCACAGCGAGATGGCAGAGCCCCATAGTTCCAGAAATGTCAACTGCATTTGAGCCTCAAGATAAGAGACTGTGACTTCCCAGTGCACAAACGTTTACAGATCAAAAACTAAAGCAATGGCCTTCTAAATCATTCAAATGCTACCTTAATTAAGTTATGCAGATTAGTCTTTCTGCATATCCTTCTCTCAACATATTGCAGAGGTGCTTTCTCTCCACCTAGCCAGCTCAGTTCCTGTTACTCACATGATTCCCACCATACTCACCATCACTCTTCCCTGAACCACTCACTTCTTCACGAGTTAATAAATACTGGGTGATGTCTTAGATCAAGGCCTTTGTTCCATGTATCCTCACCTGGACTGGACTCAGGATCCCTTGGCTGCCTGTAATTTTGAATATGTCAGTATTTTTATTCTTCCTGTAGGTTGCACTGGAGGTTGTAGAATGGAATTAACTTGCAGGGATTCCAATAACATTCCAATGGGATTAAAAATATAAAATTTCTGGAGCCATAAAGAATATGAGAAGAGGGATCATGATATTTGGATTTCAATATACAACATTTAGATTACAATATGACCATATGAGGCTTTATGGAGACAGTCTTTCTTGTATTAAATTTTTATTGTTTGTATATAAATACATGTCTGTACTAGATAATGATCACATTCCTTGTGGGGAAATTGTATGTGTACATAATACATTTAATTCCTTTGTTTTTAATCCCCTTTCTCTTCCCTCCCTCAATCTCAGGCTTGATCCCATTCCTTTTTTGTGGTATACTAATTTGACATAAAGAAAGATGAATTTGAGTCATTTGTAGAAAATGCATGTACACTGAGACCATAATGTTAAGGGAAAAATAAATCAAACACATGAGTTTAAATACTACATAGTTTTTCTTGTATGAGAAATCAAAAGCATAAATTAAGAACAAAATAAAGGATAGTAGGAAGTAGGGAGACAGATCTTTCTCAAATGGCTAGAAAATGAAGAGATGGAGGGAAAGGGAAGGAGGGGTGGGAGAGCAGATTAGAATAGGAATTAAGATATGTACCAATTACACACAAGAAACCTAAACATTACCTATTTCCAACATCTACAAAAATAAAAAAGAAGAAGGAGAAGAATGGCAGAGTAATCCCTTCAAATTATGCCAACCACTTTTCCTAAACTTAAAATAATAGCTTTGGAGACACAAAATATATCAGGAAATCATAAAAGTGCTGATGTCAAAATTTACTTTACATAGAGTGCAAGTGTATATCAGAGGAAGTGAGTGAAGGGAATATTGTAAATTCTACAAATTAAATGCTTGAAAATTCTATAGAACTGAAAATAAAATGTGTCAACATGCAGACATCATAATATATTATGGCTAATTATGTCTATCTTCTTCACAAGGTAATAGGTCCTTTGAGGACAGGAGATGTCATTTTATGGTGATAGTAACTATTACCATAAATGAAAGGTATACAGCATAAAGATTTTGTGCATTTCAATAACAAGATATATTGAAATTTAATGGACAAATATAATATCTGTAGCATAATACTGACTGTCAAACTAAGAAGTATTTTTCTATTGCTCAAAATCATAGACAAAATAGAATACAGAATTTTTGAACTTTGTGATTTTTGCAACACAATAATGACTTTTTATGATATCGTGAAGCTGTAATCTCCTTAAATTCCATTTCTGTCTTTACATTCACCAAGCAGGATGTATTTTATGCCTTCATTACTTAGAAGTATTTTTCTCCGAGATGTTACATTTTGAAACTCTCCGTTTGCACCTGAACATATTTCTAAGTTTTCTCAATACCACTGAGCTTTATTTGGCTCACATTTTTATTAAATATTTAACTTTCTTATGATTTTCTCAACTGAAGTTCAATCATCTGACTTCACATGAACAAGACCAATTATTTTTGTGATTTTCTTAATACCATTCTCATGAATTTTATTGTCCCTAGCATACTATTTCTCTACCCAGAGAAAATTCTCAATTTTCTTGCCTCCCTTACCTGAACTGTTGAATATTGCTACAGAAATTCATGAAGCTATAGTAATGGAATCCACTAAAGTTTCCCATTCCTTGACATCAATTTAACCATTCCTTTTCACTTGTCACTGTTGAATCTCTGTTATATCTTACAAGTAGTTGTTTAAATATTTCCTAATTGATCATTTTTGTTGTTTTGTTTTAATTTCAGCAGTTGTTTCTCTTTACTGATAAGATCAAGTAAGTCTACAAAACTTTGTTGTTTTCTTTTAAATTTTAATTTGTAATTAGGAAATATTTGAAGTGCATAATGATTACATTCCTCATAGGAAGTGTGCATAACACATTTCAATAATTTTTTTCATCCCCATGCCTTCCCCTCCCTCCATCTCTGTCCTCTTTCCATTTGCAAATGTTCTACCTCTATATTTCTTATCATCTATTTTTTCATTTACTATTTATTTCTTTTTTTGATCTCTGCATTTAAGAGAAACCATGTAATAATTAAGATTGTGTGTCTGGTTTTTCATCTAAATTATGATCAGGAGATGCATTCATTTTCTCCAAATGACTCAAGTTCAGCCTTTATGTCAGAGTAGTACTCTACTATGTATAAATAGTTGGGTCAAAAGGAATTTCTATTTTTAGGTTTTGGATAAAGTACCAGTACTAGTTGGCATTCCTATAAAATGTCAAAATGGATAAAAGATCTAAATTTTAAAAACAGAAATACTTAATCTGCTGGAAGATAAAATAGACAAAACTCTTGAAGACATAGGTAAAGGCAAGGACTTTCTAATCAGAACCCAAATTGCATAAAAAATAACATGAAAGATCAACGAAACAGATCATATGAATTTTAAACAGCCTCTGCACAGTAAATGAAAGAGCAAACACAGTGAAGGGACAACATGCACAAAGGGAAATGTTGTGCCAGTGATTATTCAAATAGAATATACAAAGAATTAAAAATTGTAGACCTCCCAGAACAAAACACTCAATCAAAAAATGGGCAACTAAAATGAATAGACACTTCTCAGAAAAAGTAGAAATGACAAATAAATACATAAAAAATGTGCAACACCTCTGGCCATTAGAGGAATGCAAAATAAAATAACACTAGCATTCCATCTTACTCCAGAAAAAATGTTCATCATCCATGTTATGATTTGTATCTAGATGTCCTCCCAAAGCCTCACATGGTAATAGGAGGGTTTTCTCAGAGGAGGCTGCATCTAGGGAGTATGATGCTAGGATTAAGTGTGTGATGCTTAGATTAAGTGTGTCCAACCCTGGGTGTGAGTGTTATCCATGCTAATCGCAGGTACCCTGGATGAAATATAAGGAACAGAAAGAGGTCAACAGCTGCTGTCACTTGCTGCTTCAGGTGTTGGACATTTTATCTCAGCAATGGGGAAAAAGTAACTAAGGCAGATAAATTAAATATTCATAATTGCTGGAGAAGCTGTAATTAAAAAGGAAAAGTTCATTTTTCTATAGCTTAACTTTTTAGTTTTCAACAATGTTTTTGTGTACTAAAGTAATAAATATTATTTCCAGCTAAGACTCCTGCTTGTGCCCTTTAAGTCATTTTCTCTCTCCTTGTGTCTTTGAACCAAAGAACATTTATTTTTCATGTCATTGTAAATATTTCTTAAGTCATGACTTGGTTTCTTCTTTTTTTTCTTTCTTTCTTTTTTTTTTTTTTTTTTTTTTTTTTTTTTTTTTTTTTTTTTTTGTGGCACTGGGGATTGAACTCACAATCTTGCACCTGCCAAACAGACATTTAAGCCACTGAGCCAAACTCCCAGCCCTAACTTTTTGAGGCAGAATCTCACTATGTCGCTCAGGCCGGCTTTGCGCTCGCATTGTAACCAAAGCCGGCCTCAAATTCACAGTGCTTCTCCTACCTTAGCCTCCCAAGTGCTGGGATTAAAGGCATGCGCCACCACGCCCAGCTCATGACTTGGTTTCAATCTGTGCAACTACTTTAACTCATCTGTCACAAAATTGTCTTGCACAAACATATCCAACATTCTTAAATCATGATTCCAATCTGTTTCTCATTATTGCCATCTCACATCTAGTTTTTTAAATTTTCTTAAACCTATTCTACAAATAAAGTCCCTTGTAATCATCTCACATAAAATCCTATGAGATTTTCTCCATCTTTTTCTACAGGAAGCTGATGCTGTATATAGTTTCACTGATTTTTTCTTCTTCATTTGGTATAAACTGCCATAGGACCTATATTTTCTCTTTGTATCCTCAATATGTATTCCTAGCTTTTCTAAATTTTCTCACTAATTATTTTCCCTTTATCATCATATACACTCCTGTGGTGTTAACTTTTCCATTAATCAATAACCTCCAATTCTAAACTTCTAGTCTAGTATTCAACTTGTGAATAAACTCATAGTAAGGACCACTTGCCTACTATTCATATCTGTCATTATGTGGTAAGCACTTAGAAGTGCTTCCAACGATTAGCAGTTGATGTTTATGGCTACATAGGGTGGCTTAAGGTATTAACCTTACAGAATTTTGCAAAAACATTTTTTTATTTAATGTGTCAGAAAAAATATAATTAGTACCACAAATTTGTAATTAACTCAGAATTTGGAACAGTTCTAAGATAGTCTACCACTTTTCCCACTCTGCAATAAGCAAGGTGTTTGTGGTTAATTTTAAACTATTAAATAAATAATAATATGTATTGTCCACAAAGATTATAAGCACTGCAATGGCAGTACACAATGGGTAATGTTTTTGAGAAAAACAGGTGCAATTGAATGCTCAAGTTTTTTCAAATGTGTGGATCCAGCTTTAACTCCAATATTAAATAAAAGATATTTGCCAGATCATAAAAAAGAAAGACCTTAAACCTTCAGGGTCTATGCTTCTTCATTTATGAAATGAAATTTATGAAACCTATCCTGCAGAATTATTGTGAGAATTAGAAATATTATATACTCTACTGAAATGATTGTATAGTTTAAATAATTTTGTACATACATTGTGAAGAAAAGGAACACTTTAATTATATGGAAATATAGATATAGCTTTTTTAGCAAGAGAAATCTCTTTTAGCCCAATTATGAATTGGTCATTATCTTTAATAACCTCAAGGAATGTGAACATGTACCATAAACAAGAGCTAAGATTAATATTATCAACAAAATGGAAAATACAGGAAGAGGAATTAGAGGAGGAGAAAGGAAGAGAGTGGGAAGGGGATTAAAAAGTGAACCAAATTGTATTATGTAAATTTATTCACTCCCCAGAATGACTGAAAGCAGCATGCACTGCAAACCTGTCCTAATTTACAAATTTTTTCATCAAAGTAAAAATGTAGTATGTCTACTTTCTAATTCAGCATATTTTTATCTTAAATAAAAGAATAACAGAACTGCTTTTAACAGAATGATAATTCATTAATTTAATATAAATAAATGGTGATTTTAATTCTCTCCTACCCTAAAATCACAGAAAAAATCTTCAATTTACTGTAAAATAGCATTGGAACTGCTTTTTTCAATACTAGAATATGGTTTTTTCTTTTTTCTTTTTTTTTTGTTTTTGTTTTTTTTTTTTTTTTTTTTTTTTTTTTTTTTTTTTTTTTTTTTTTTTTTTTTTTTTTTTTTTTTTTTTTTTTTTTTTTTTTTTTTTTTTTTTTTTTTTGTTACCGGTATTGAATTCACGACCTCACGCTTGCCTGGCAGGCACTTAGGCCACTGAGCTAAATTCCTGGCTCCTAAAACATGCATTTTTAAGAGATTGCATGTTATTCAGACCTATCAAATTTATTTGATTCCCCATTTAATCCTAATAATATCTGGAAGTATATTTTCTTTTTCCTTTTTTTTTATTTAAGAGAAAATAGATACAGAAGCTAGAAATAAAAGTCAAAAGAGACAGACAAACAACAACAACAGATCTGATGCGATAACATTGTAGGTTTACACACTGAGGTGGTTGAAGTTTGGCAGTAGTTACAATATTGCATATCGTTACCTTCCCTAGGGGTTGGGGATATTGACAGATATAGACATGTAAGATTCATCAATTCAGGTATATTAACTTTTCTTTTTGAATATCTATTGTATTTAGCAATACGTTTTTTTAACTGTCTTATTTATGAATATTTATAAATTTATGTCTTTTTCCTTTTCTCTTCCTTCCTTCTTTTCCCCTTAGAATACCTCTTGTTATTATTGAAATAACTACCCATAACATCAGATCTAATATAACCAAGCAAAATAGTTCAGAGTGAAACCAATAAAGCATAAAAGTATGATCATACATAAAAGAAACAAAAAACTAAAGAGATCAGCAAACAACAACAACATATCCAATACTGTAAAATTGTAGGTTTAGTACTGTAGATGGTTGGAATTTTA